>CAXKVY010006307.1:0-25276 GCA_964058915.1 Tetropium fuscum | reverse complement strand
ATTCAACCTGTACCCTACCTGAAGGCTCTGGATATTTTTATAGGCTTGTGCACAGGTTTTTCCTTGTTCTCACTGACGGAAACATTTATTATAGACTGGTTATGCGAGGAGGAGGAGTTACAGTTTCACTTGAAGAAGAAGGCTTCTTCAAAGGAGTATCCGAAGAGTGTGCATTGGATTGAGCTGGGAATGAAGATTACTTTTCCCGTGTTTTATATGTTTTTTGTTGCACTGTATGGAGCTGTATATGTTAACTAAATATTAGTATTTGTACGGCACAAACATAATCAGCACTTTCACTACATTTTGATGTTGTTCAGCTCCTTTAACTGATACATTTTTTGAAAAAGAAATATTTTCAAAATTGCTTTGTTTTTTCCACTTTCATTTGACTTCCAATTGTTTTGAGGAGCCTGTTTTTCATCGTGCATATTAATGTTAGTTCCAACTTTCCACAACATTTGATACAATTTATCATTAAATTAAAATATACCTATTTTTAGTCATTTGTTCATCCTGTTTTATAAGATTTATTATTACCTATTATATAATGTTGCTCAAAATCAAGCAAACGTTCTACAAAAACTGAAGTCGCTAAATACATAGCAGTAAACACAGAGCATGATGTAAATGTTTAAGCACTCACACTAATTATTCTGTGGGTGCTGAAGCCCTCGAGCACCCACGTAGTTGGCGCCCCTGTTTACATCCGGGATCCTAACTTAGCTGTTAACGTTAACACTGTCTTGATTTAAAACTTTTTATACATGTAGCAGACCAAAACTATATGATCACAGTGAGAAAATGTCAGTGTTTAAAATGCGCTAAAATGATTTTTAGGTTGATATTGAATCACCTTATGAAACGTGGTCATTGTAACAAATGCTTAAATCAACTGACGTTGTAGTTGTCGTAGGTATGCAAAATATTAGGGCTCTCTAAAATATTTCACAGCGGTGGTTATACTGTTTATGTGTATGCTAGGGATAGTATTACTATATCGATAATTTTTTGGAACATTTAGATTGTGAGATTCAATATTTTTTACTTAATTTTATTTTATTTGGGTCAAGCCAAGTTTTTACTAAAGTTAATAGACACCTTTATTAAGGAATTTTGATTATAATATCTATGTACCAGTGATTCCCTTTTCACTTGTCTGATATTTCCTTTGCAAATTTAAATTTGGAAGTTCAGAACAAGCAGCTTTGAGAACTTAATTAATATATTTAATATGAACCACAAAATGCCAATACATTTATGTAATAGACATTTTTATTAAATAAATAATTACCTCTGTTAGGCCTACATCCAACATACCCATAAGTCAATTAATATAGGTTCCTCTCAAAGGTTTCCACAGAAACCTGAAAAAATTAATGTATCTATGAAATTATAGACCAGGGTCGATAACTTTTGAAACCAAAAAAAATAATAGTAGGATGAAACCCATTGGAAAAGGAAGAGAAGAGAAAGGGTGAGTTTTTAAGGGTAAAAACGGTTTATCTGTAGCGAGAATTTTCGATTGAAAATTAGGGTGCTTTTTCGATATTAAGTCAAAATAAGGTGAAAAAATATATATTTTAAATCACAAAATTACAGTGTGTTTAGGACATAAAAACGTAGGTTTCCACCAAATTTCTTTAAAAAAAATTTTTTGTAAAAAAAAAATTAAAAACCAAAAACATTATTTGAATTTTTCACATAAATTTTGAGGTTAAGTGAAAAAAGTGTAAATATAAAAGTTGTAAATCTTTTTATTACCTACAACATTACCCACAACTTTTTTCCATAGGACTTGTAGTTTTGCCGGAAATCGAGATAAACCGCTTCTACCCTTAAAAACTCATCCCCTTCTACTTCCCGACCTCAGATGGCCTGTAAATTATTTTTCCTTTCATTTTTGTTATATTCTCTTCCTTTTCCAATGGGAAAAGTAGTATTGTTTCATCCTTTTTTTCGCTTTTTACCATTTTCAAAGGCTTCAGCCCTAGTCTATTAAAGGAAACAAATAATATGTAAAATACCGAAACAAATATTTTTATTATAAATACAAAATTTTAATAAAACCATGTCATATATAATCACCAAAATAAATGTCTTGCCTTGTCTCATAGAAAGCACGATACATTGTATCTTGATAGAAATCAACGTACAAAACAAAAAACTAAAAGATGATACTCAAATATCTGTGGCTTGTTTTGACTTGCAGGCAGTTCTCCCTACCCCATGTGGAGATATATCCACTTCAATTTTACCATTTTTGAAATGGTTTCAAAAAAGGAGTACTGCATGAAGCCATCACAAACCGTAGCGCCAATGAAATAGCTCTGACAATTCTGTTGGCGAGAATAGGAATAAGTAACAAAAAAAGGTCAAAAACAGGTCCCGTCAATGTACCAGCACAATGGCCTATAATTATAAAAAGTGCCAAAAAGGAAGGAACCCCTTACAATGTTAGAGAAATGTCAACAGAAGAGTTTTATCATTTTAGGATCTTAGCTCGAAGGAGGAAAAAAAGTTAAAAAACCACAACAGATAAAAAAGTTGTTTGGAATGATATGCAAGTTATTAAAGTTGATAGGAATAGTCCAAGTTAATTTTTCTATAAAACTGGTTTCAGTGATGATTCTGAAGAAGTCTGCATTAAGGGAGCCAAAAGACAGCAATAAGACAGCAAAACCACTTTCGATTTCGGAAAAAACTAAACAGCACCTTATGGAACTTTGCAAAGAAAACTTAATTAAAGTTTATCACAATTTTTATAAAGACCTCGTGAATTAAAAATGAATAAGCATATAAACTATATAATTTAACGTATTTAATCAGAGAGCAATATGGCCATATATCAATTAGCCAAAGTAAATAATAAAATATTAGTAAATAATTTCTCAACACTTTACGGTTTGGCACTTGCGGCACTATTGAACTAGATGTACGAAATATAGACCAACGTATGCAATAACCACTTTTACAAGTTACAAATTAATAATGCAGGCTGGAACAGTACAAATCGACACTTAAAGAAATGTGTATGGTTGCATTATATGCATTCTAAAATCCAACAAAAAAGATATACCATTCAATTATATTGTGCATCTATGGAAGGGGCATACCTAATTATTCCTGTTGAATAAATAGGGTATTGATTGTCGTTACAACCACTGTCACCTACAGTGACTTTATTTTCACCAAGGTAATGTCCCTTTTATTTATTTAACACATTTTTAAGTATACTATAAAAATTTCACACACACTTAAAAGCTATAAAAGTAAATATTTTATTCAGGTAATCATGAACCTCAACCACGTACTTTGTACCTGCTTTTTAATTTTATCACATAACGTTATTGAACAAACGTTTGCATTTGTACCTTAAACCTATTACCTGCACTATGATGGAGACAACTTTTTCTTTGGATCGAAAAGAACCAACAAACCTGCTACTGATGATATGACCCCAAGTAAGCCCACAGTACCTGGCGATAACTTGCTGTAGCCTAAAGCTGTTAATGGTATAAATAAATCACAGCTATTTTTCACCGTATCAATAAAAACTTGCTGATGGCTTTGAATAATGACCAATGTTCGCGATACTACTTTCAGTATGTCATTGAAACTATTTACGCCAATCTCAGGTATAATGCTACCTTTTTGAGACTGGACAATTTGGGATATTTCATAAAAGTCTCTCACTAAGTTCATGGTAATAGAATACAACCAGTATTTGTTTGATATGTTAGCCCATTTTTCAGTGTTGACTGTACACACATCTGCCCTACCAAGCCATAATATGTGATCCGCTAACAAAAATAAGGAAGTTCCTATTTTACTTAAAATGATGCTATATCGAACAGCTGCATCTTGTTGTTGAAACAAAGGTATAGTTGCGTACAAGCTCTCCGCAAATCTTCCAAATCGTAGCACTAAAAACAACACATTTATAAATACCTACATAAAATTGAAAAATATTAGGACAATACATTTTCTGAAAGTACTGAGTTGATATTCCAAGTTCTTTATGCCTTCCGCCGAGTCTTTATTGCTTCTTTGTAATCTGTGCCAGAGGAATCTACTTAGATATTGTATAAGTCTACGAAAAATAAGGTTAAGAGATGCCAAACTTTATTACTGAATTTACCTTGCAATTTTATCCCTTCCGGCAGTCTGATTATTAATTTTTACTAAATAATCCATTGATATTGTTAGACTACAACCATTTATAGCTATTGCAATCACTTATTATCTTATTATTTTACTATATCCATTTAAACCACCTTTCACCTTTAGACCCGTGACCTCGAGAATAATTTGAAATTTGACCATGACAGCTGCGAGAGCCCGGAGAGCGACAGCTCCTTTGGAATATTTGGACGAAGAAAGAGATATTTATTTGTCAATTAGTGTCAACTAGAATGAGTGAGATAAGAGTCCAGTAGTTCCAGTACACCGTCCGTACGCGTTGCCGGCAAGTTAGGTTACGTTATATATAATCACAAAAGAAGTATAATAAAATAATGTGTGTTCGTTTAATGCAAAACAAAATACTTACCTACTTATAGAAGGACTAAATAAGAATATTATAATGGATTATGATCAGGACGATTCTTCATACGAAGAAAAGGATGTGAAACCTATAATTTTCCCTAGCCCAACGCCGACGACTAAA
Organism: Tetropium fuscum; assembly: GCA_964058915.1. Lineage (NCBI taxonomy): Eukaryota > Metazoa > Arthropoda > Insecta > Coleoptera > Cerambycidae > Tetropium > Tetropium fuscum. Next base: position 20,607 of record CAXKVY010006307.1, on the reverse strand, counting down.
AGTCCGGAATCGATCGGTTTGCCGCCAAGCTTAGTCAGCGGTCCCAAAAAGTGGTCACCGCGCTCGCTCCAAGACGGTAACAGAAAAAGCGCATTTTTGCCGTATAAGCACGCTTATACTTGTAACACAGTTTTGACTAACTTACAACGGGGCAACACGCAAGCTGAAACACCCGTACTGCAATCCACCGAGATAAACTTCCATGTACGAGCGGGGCAAGGAGAACTCACAGAGCAAGAAGTTATAAATGAGGAGGATGTGGATGTTGTGGATAAAACGGGGTTGACTGCTCTGCATTGGGCTAGTGCTTATGGGCAGTTTAGTACGGTTCAGCTATTGTTGAAATATGGTGCGACTGTTAGCAAACTGGGTCCTGAAGAGGAATCGCCATTGATTTTAGCTGCCAGTGGAGGCCACCACGAAGTTGTGAGGTTACTGATTAGCAGCAAAGCCGAAGTCAACCATATTGATCACGTAATATTTTTTAATTAATGGCTCAGACATCTTTAGATCCGAATTTTTTGGAGGGATCCCTTAACTCCATTTTGTCACTCTATGGTCCCAAATTGCACTTACTCTTTTTATCTGTGCCATTCTCAGATTTCTACCTTTTTATAGCCATTGTCATGACTTCTGCGGACCTATAATATACAATATACCTAATACTAAATTAATTTCTTCATTATCCCTATTCTTCTTTCTCCGACGCTAACAATTCCCTCGCTAACTATTGTTGTTCCACTAAATATTTTGCCTCCGTAAATTCAAGGTCACAAATTTTGAATTTTTTTTCCCGAAGTATTTCCTATTAGTTTTGTTTTACTGTGTTCTTAATTTTTAGTTATGTAATACTGCCTTAATGTACGCCGCTAAAGGAAACCACCCACACACATGTCAAGAACTGCTGTCCCACGGAGCGGATTTTTCTTTGGTTAATTTGAATGATGATACAGCTCATGTAATATCTGTTGATAATAACAGTACATTAGGTACACAAGCAAACATTATTTGTAGCTGTCCATTTTAATAATTAATTTTTATTGATTTTCAGCTCAAACCGTAATTGAAAATTTTATTATATCAAGGATGGAGTCAAGTAGTAACAGCATGTAATAATTATATTGCTTTTTTTGTCTACTTTTTCTGTCTTTATTAATCAGTCTTGCATTCAGATAAACTTTAAATATACAGTTATAAGTAGGTAGGTACTTATTATTTTACCTGTATAGCTGCTATTAAGAAACTACCCATAACATACCTAGGACAGCAGGCATGCCTAATAGAACATTCCTAGAACATTGCCCAATAGAGCTTCCTAGAACATTGGCTGCCACTGTGTGCAAAATATATATTGGCTAACAGAAGCTTTGTTTCCCACATATTCTTATGGTTTTTTAAAACCCCAGACACTCGCTTCTAATAGTATATGACATAGGGTGGGACTGAGATAGCACTTTTAATCCCGATTGTAAAGTTTATAATTCACCATAATTTACCTGACGGATTAAAAGTACTTCAGTCGCAAGGTCATATAAGATATTTTTCGCACTTCCGAAATTGAAACGTATACATAATATAAAAAAACACATAGAAACCTTTATAGAAACACAGATAATATTATTAAGCATAAAGCGAGGCAAATAATAATGGGAGTCACTGATTGACAATTTCGTAACCATAGTAATGCTGCGTTGTGACAAGATTAATTTGGAGACATTGTCTTTGCTAGTGTCATGACCTTGATAATGAGTGAAGAAGGTGTATCAGATATTGATATAAGTGTAGCCGAAGTATATCACGTAGGCCGAAGTATCTGCTTCATTCACCCAGGAAAGATGTAATTAGTCCCGAAAATTTTACATGCATTAAATTGTCATTAATACACAATTTTCGTGAAATAACCATAGTCTGTATTATTTATCTAAGCCTTCTTATTATTATTACACGAAAATAAATGGGAAATAAGAATAATATAGGTTTGAAGTAATTCAATTTGAATGAATCCTAATGGGTTTTAGTGATGTCAGAGTTATTTCTTATTTTTTTTGGGCAAACGGCTGAGAAAAAAAATTCGCCTTATTTCAACCACTACTATACGATAACATAATTATTGAAAATTGGTGTATAGGTCCATTGTGGTATACTGGTTATAACTGCTTTATCAAGATGTGTACTATTTTAAATAAGAATTTTGACCCATATTTAAAAATATTTCATAAAATTTATATCGAAAATAGGAAATACCATTTAATAATAATAATAATTGTAATATATAAAGTATTAGTTGTATATTTTCATACCATAGCATAAATTTTTGTTATCGTATGAAAATGTTTGAGTTACTTCGACAAAACTTATTAACTAACTGCAATTTATATATGTATTGCAATAATTATTACTAATCGTATTTGAATCCTATTTTAGATACAAGTTTTATCAACTACATTTAAATATAGGGCAAAACTCTTATTTCAAATAGTACAATTTTTGATCAAGCATGTATAACCAGTAGCAGTTCCCTAAATTCATAAACCTATAATTTTAAACTAACTGCCAAAAGTCGGTGGTTGAGCGGTCAGACACGGTAAGGCGCTAGTATCGCTGCACCCGTTGGGTATTACAACGGATACTAGCGGAGAGGGCCATCTATCCGTATATAATAGATTAATCTATAATATGGATTATATATATGGATATGGATTATATTATATGGATAAAGACAACGATGGATAACGACAAGGAAATACGACTGGAATTTCGAAATAGTGAAACACTATGTATGTCAAATGCATTATATATAATGTGTTTGACATTTCAAATGGATTTGAGTATAGACTTGTTTATCAAATGGAGGTAAATGGCTCCCAAGTTGAATTTAATAAAGTTACATATAACGCATTGCATTGTTCAGTTTTGGACACTCACTAAAAATTGTAGTTTATGAATAAATAACCTTAAAATGGTTATTATTTACCTATGTATATGTATATCTGATTATTCATCTATCTGCTTATTTCTATATGTAATAAATTGCTACAAACCCATGATATCTTTTCACAATACATATATATATATATATATATATATATATATATATATATATATATATATATATATATATATATATATATATATATATATATATATATATATATATATATATATATATATATATATATATATATATATATATATATATATATATATATATATATATATATATATATATATATATATATATATATATGTATATATATATATATATATATATATATATATATATATATATATATATATATATATATATATATATATATATATATATATATTCGAAATGCTATATAAATCTAAGGAATTTATTAGGACAGAGAATGAGACAAATTTATAGACGATATTGGCTTAATAACCAATGTATACTTACTTGGTTTTTTACAATAAATTATAAATATTCCCAAGCGCTCACGTCCCTTGATATGAGATTAATCTGCTATTAATCTACCCTTTACAATAGTAATACAGGACTGCATTTAGACGATTTGCTTTATAATTTTTGTACCTACTTGAAATTTTGATTTTTTGAAGTTTCATAAATTTTTCATTACACCGATTGGAAATATTATTAAGGCAAAGCCCGCATAGAAAAATTATTCGTAATTATTTTATAAATAATTACGAATAATTTTCTCTTTACTGATAAAAAAATGCCACAGATCATACTCGTATTATACAAGGTGAATTAAAATTATGTCTTTTGGATGTTCTTTCGGCTTTGGGAATTCCCTGTGTAGTAATGAGGCAGCACATAAATTTTAAAATACGATTCACCAGCAGGCTAGAATTTAAACTTATAAAGAGTCTTAAATTTGTCATAGGGTTGTTGAAATTAGTTAACTACATGACTCAAAAGAAGGTCTACAAAAATTCCTCATCAAAAATCAAATCTAATTACAAGAATATAAATATATAATATAAATACGTCCAAAATTTGCGTCAGACAGTTACTACTTCCAGGTCTAATCACAGAGCACTAGAATTTTACAACAGTTTTCTCGCACGCGCCATATTATAGCCATCTCGGTTTGTGCCCCCAAGTGACGCGAGGTAATGGGAACACCCCCACTACCGCATAGTTACCAGGTAACCTAAAACTTTAATAACTTTGATCCTATACCACCCTTTATATTATACAGCGGTTTTATGTTTCATGAAAAATTTGTATTAGATAGGCCTACCCGTACTCGCATCATCAGGCAGAAAGCATTGCAATTAATATGCAGAGGGTTGTCATGTAATTGTATAAAACGTTTCTCAAAGATAAGCACTCCGTCGCACCGCTTACCGAATATTGTAGGCTGTGACGTGAGAGCTCGATTCGGGCCGCGTCAATTTCATCGCTGTTTAGATCCTTCATACTGATCGCGCGGAATTAGAAATCTTGTTTTTTTGTGAAATGCACGTTTTATTACAACGTTACGCAATGTTTTTTAGTATTATTTTAATATTTAAAATTTTAGTCATGTTCCCTATTGCATAAGTATATGAAATATTACGATATACCTATAAAAAGGCGAAATCTATCACCCCGGCTCTGTCATGTCAAGACAAACTGTAGATAAGTAATACTTTATGCTATTATTATGTGAAGGAGTTATAAATAAATACTATGTGCATGTAAAAATCGACATTGCATGCGAAGCATCCCATCCGAGAGAAGATAGGCCTTAAACATGACTGTGGATAAAGCAGATGTGTCGCTCTTTCAGAGATTGTTGTGGCTGTTCAATCTGCTGTTCCATCAGTCTGTCGCTATCGTAACTACTTTCCTAGGCTGGATTTTCTTTAAGAATTATGATTTGGATAATGTTCTCTTGTGGCACATTATTCTTTCGACTGCAGCGGTAAGTCATTTCAATTTAATTAAGTATCTAGGTACCTGTAAGAAATTTAAATTAACAGTTTATACGAGTATTATTCACAAACATTCTCATTCAAGATGTACCACTTGCAGAATATTATCCTAAATAACAGGGTATTTTAAGTTAAATAGGTTTTTAGTTGAATCTTTCTTTGGATGATAATAAACACATTATTAAAGATAAATCAAGTTTCTTGTCTCCATTTAAATACTTATAATAGTCTGTATCAAAATATTCGTCTCCATACTGAAAACGAAATATTATATTGTTAAAAGTTATCGAATTTATTGCCAAATTGGTGGGGATTATTGCAAATTTAATTTTATTTAATAGAAGGTGTCTTCCAGATATTTTACAAAAATCGAAAAAAAAATGAAAATAATTTTGCCTACACACAAAAAAATTACATATCCATGATCTCAAACTCTGCAGTTTGAGATTATTTGAGGAATTGCACTATTATGTTTTTTTCAGAAACCTTGAAAAATCATATTATGTGTTAAGGAATGAATTGATAATTAAGCTGGACTTACTATTACCATAACTATCACATCAATTTGGTTTTCGAGGGGATACTCACTTTAAGATTACGTTCTGAATAATCTTGAAAAGATGATGAAAACTACTTGTTTATTTTTCGATTTAACACGTGCTGTTGACATAGTTAATAATCAATTACTTCAGAATACACTTGATGATGTTAATGAGCTCAGTCTTCAAGCTAATCAGAGCGCTGTCTATGCAAAAATTATGTATGACTTCTAATAGTCTGTCGTAACGTTTTCTACCAGGAAGCTTGAATATAAACTGTTCGTTAAAATTTCTCGATCCAGTGGTCTTAGGATTTAAAAAAACATTGTATACGTACGATGGCATTTAAATCACCTCAATATTCGTGTAGAGCGATTTTCAAGTAATTGCGAATTTTAAATTCTCCACGTTTATATAATATACTGAACTGTGTAACAGTACATAATATACTGTACATATACTTAACTGTGCAACTCTGAAGAGCCTCAATAAAGACGAGCGAACTTGTGAAATTTCTTCAATGATTCGTTGCCGTATATGTACCTATATATGTCCAGATATAAAACTGGTATTTTCATTCAATTTCTCTTTGCAATGGATTGCTGCAAACCCAAGATTACTTCTTACATAGTAAATATGAATTACATAGAACTTAAAAATTAATAAATACATTCCAGGGTGGAAATAGGATTTTTTTTCGAAATTTCTAAAAAATAATTATATAATACATATGACCAAATTTTGTTCAAATAAGCATTTTCTATATCACTTTCTCTTTAAATGCTTGTGGATTCCATTATATATGTAACCAGTTGTTACCCGCGCCATCATCCTGGCTAATTTAATAAAAAAAAGTTTGTGTAGTTCCCAGAACTTACGAAAAGTTAATAATTATGTATTCATCGTAAAGAAATACCCATGCTAAGTTTAAACTCATTCTCCTTCTTTTGCTATTCTATTCTATTGGATATATACTTCAATATTTGAATCGGATCTTTTTCACAATTTCATGGATTTTATTTTTTTTACGAGGAACCTATTTCTTTTTCTAAAATAAAAGTAGGTATCCCAAATTGCTCGTTATAACATCAGCTATTTGCCAGTGAAAGTCCCGTCAAAGTCGATTCAGCCGTTTCGGACATTAGCAGGAACAGACAAAAAATTTAAAAATTGGTTTTTGTTTTAATTACCAGCTGATTTGACATTACAAACACCTCGATTTTATTTATTTGTATATATGTATACAATCAATATTTTCTGGCCTAATATTTTCTAAGAAAAGTAGTCGTTTTAATAGATTCTACAAATTCTCCTAGATAAATGTGTGCCTAATGCTTTTATATATCAATTTGTTCACATACTTAGAACAAGTATAAGTAATATACTAAATAGTTATTTTCTATGAATGTTTCTAAGAAGTTCCTTCATTAACATCATTCTGTAAAGCATCAATGAAAGCGAAAGAACTTCTTTTGCAACTTCTCAATAATTAGTTTCCTTATGTATGTCCAGATTGTTGTATTCAGAACTATTGTAATCTAATGATTACGTTAAATATATATTTGTTGTTCTATTTAAAAAAAGTGACAGGCCATTTTTCCACGATATCAATAGTGACATATTTGTTGACACCCTGTGACAGATAGGGTGGAGTTTTTATAATACCAAAATTATTAATTACCACCCTTTGTTTAGATAATGTTAACATTCCAGCTTTTCGTATTAGTACACATTATTACAAATATGTTTCATTGAAAGCTGATAGATATTCACCACGCGCTACACTCATTCTGACTCTTGACTCTGACATCTGACTTGACTCTGACATTTGACCTTAAGGTTGAGTGACATGACAGCCTGGAATTAAGTTGGCAACAATATTTGTCAGGATGCTTAAATAGGCTATGCCCACAGCTGTAGTTGTTCACACTTAGTTTTGTGGTTATAGGTGTGCGTTCCTCTACGAATTGTGTCTTGCTTTGTTTCTGTACATTATTTTAAGAAAATGGAAGAATTTTCTAAAGGAAGTGCAGAAAATTTTATTTTAACATGATGGACGAGTTTTACATGTCAAATTTAGATTATTTATCAACATAATTCACGTGTGAACGAAGTCAATTTCAACGTAACTGTCAAACAGCAGGGAACCAACTTTGGAATATAATACTAATGCACCGTTGTGTCATGTTCAAGGGCGTAGGCTCTGTGACGTCACTAAGGAAGGATACGTGACGTCAAGTATAAGCGCGCGCTTTAATTCTGTACTTTAAAAATATCTTAGAGAAATCGTGCTTAAACAAAATTAAAAAATACGGCGGGATTTTTTTTATAAAACAGTATCACATAAAGTAATGAAAAAAAATATTTAATTGTCAGTTGATTCAGTTTTGGTAAAAAAAAATTGACAGGAAGAAGAATATTTAAGAATGTGGCACTATGACACCTATATACGGTATCAAATATTCAAAAAGAAAAAACATTTTATTCTTCAGGTACGCGTAAAGCCATAGAGTTTGAAATACCCTCTATATTTTCACTTATAATATCACAAGAGCTTAAATGATTTCCGGTAATTTTTTTGAGGTCACGATTATTTTGAAAATTATTTTTCTTAAAATATTCCTAAAAAAAAATTCAGGAATAATTTACGCTCGTGTGGTATTCGGTAAGAAAATTTCACACCCCATAGTATGTTAAACTTGACATTTTGCTATAGTGCAATTTGTATTTTATGTTAAATTAAACTTTATATAGAATAATAAATAAAAATATTATATCCCTCCTAGATATGTCGTAATAATAACAAGTACATTATTAAGTGGTTGTAAAGAAAATAGAAAAGATAGCAATATGTAGATCATATAATATATGTTTACCGTCAACTGTCAAAAAAATTCCACTTATTTGTCACATCGCCTCGAAAAAATATACGGAAATTTTTCAGGTTGCCATGGTAACGAGTCAAAATAAAGCATCTCATTGGTTTTAAAGTAGAGGTGTGAAATTTTCATATATATTACAAGTGCTCGGTCTTGCCGACAATATTCGTCATTCTGAATAAGACTTGCTGCTGTGATGAACATAATAGCGAGCGCAAAGCGCGAGTAATTATTTTGCAAAAGCAGCAGCAACGAGTAATGAATGAATGGCAAATATTGACGCATAACTGAGAGCACGAGTTGTATTCGGAGGACAATTTAATGAAACAAGAATCTTAATTTTGAAATAAAATCAAATAGTATATAATTAAATGCCAAGTGTGCCGATAATTTATTAGACGTTTATCTGACATAATTTAATTTCTTGTATTGCGCTCGTGTCATATCCAAAATGAACCGGTTTGATAACAACGATTAAAGTACGTTCAATTCGCAAAGAAGCAGCAATATCAACTCCAAGTAATATAAAAATATGCCATAAGTCAAGCAGTATGATTGTTCTTGTTGGAATAAAATTCCTAGTTTTTTTGACGTTTATCTGACATAAATATTGTCGCTGGAATACACAGTTTCCTCTCATTTGACATAAATATTATCAGTCTAATATGCTTGCATTGGGGGATAAACGATGAGTTGAATTGTCGCTGGAATTTAATCTGGAAATATTTTATAAAATAGGTATACAAAATATTATTATAATTAGAAAAAAGGTTATTTATCTGAAGCCGATCCTTTTTAGAATAAATTATAGATACTTCCAAGCGCTCACGTCCATTGATATAAGTTTTATCTATACCTAATAATACAGGACTGCATTTAGACACTTTTTCTCATTCGAAATCCGAAAATATCCAAATGTTTAGAAGCCTATGCACACATTTAACCATACCTACCTAATTACAATCGATCACATATGCCGAAATTTTAATAGATTGTGAAGTGTGTGGTTATATATCCTATATTTATATTGCAAATAAAACATCTACCCTTTTGAAGCTACCTGCTTGAAAGACGGAATGTGTTGTGTAATCTGTGTAATCCTAGACAAGGGTTGTCTAGTAAATATATCATCTTTCGCAGGGTATGTAAAGCGGACCCTTGTTTTTTAGATATTATGTAAGTGACGGATCCTCTTCTTCGACGAGAACGAATATTATTATTAATAATATCTTATATCAAATACCCAGGTAGGCAAGTGCATCTGAAATATAGGGTGTATGAAAGAAAAAAATTCCTTCCGGATCTGTCATTTCACGGCAGACAAACTCGTGGGTACTTAAGTAATACTTCATGCTATCTATTATTTTAATGAGTTATAAATGTCATGTGCATGTAGAAATTGTTATTTCATGCAAAGCATCCGAAAGAAGATCGTGCTAAAACATGACGGCGATTATTGCGGATAAAGCAGATGTGTCGCTCTTTCAAAGGTTCCTGTGGCTGTTCAACCTGCTGTTCCATCAGGCTGTAGCTATTGTGACCACTTTTGTGTTCTGGTTATGCTTTAAGAATTTTGATTTGAATGAAGGTTTCTTGTGGCATATTATTCTTTCCACCGGGGCGGTAAGTAATTTCAGTTTAAGTATCTATCTATATACAAGAAAATAAAAGTGATACTTTGTTTGCATTATTAACATAGATATTTAAGAACATATCGATGACTAATATTTTTTTTGACACAAATGTTTCACGTTCGTTTAGTTACCATATTTTTACTGGAGTTTAGTATGGTAATAATTAAGAAAATATATAAAATATTCTAATTAGGAAAAAATATTAGAATTCAGAGAATGTTATTCTCTGAATCTGATCGACAGGCTGGGACATATTTTTAATAAATATTTAGTTATCAAATTATTCATAAGAATTTGAAATCATGATTTATGGCAAAAAAATTCGTAGGAAACAAACAAAGCATGCTTGTGAGTCAAAAGTTCACTGCTGGTAAAATAGACACTATTAAAAAAGCGTATTAACAGCTGTGTGTCCGTACTATACGAAAAATAAACAAGAAGCTGCATGAGCCTTATGCATGATTAAAGATCAACAGAGTTCTTTCTTGTGGTTATCTGCCTGGTGTTTAGGTAAGCGGCCCTAGGTTTTAATTTGTTATGTCCGTTGGTATCTTAATTTTGTACTTTTAGTTTTTATTTATTTTGTACGGCAACCATCACTTTTCAAGTTCTCTGCGTATATTTATGTGAAGTGGAGTATAGTTTATTTTAATAACTAGTGAATCGATTTTTGTTTTCCAAAAAGTCGATTAACATTAATTGAATTAAATATATTAGCTGGTACATTTTAATAGGCAAAAGCCAAAACATATTGCCCCTTTTATAATTGTATATAAAAGTTTGATTTTGATTGAAAACTCGCCTGAATTTTCGATTTCGATTGAAAACTTACGTATGGGATATGGCTAGGATAAATTACAGGCTCCTCTGGTAGAATTTGAGTATATTTTAATAGGTGTATTTGAATATTAATGGCCGCCAAAAATTCCGAGACAAACCCAAGTAAAAATAAAAAACTAAAATTACAAAATTAATATACCTACTCACGGACATAACAAACTAAAGCTTGAAAAATAATTACCTACATAAGATAATGGTATTTTTTTAAATGGTAAGTACTTATAGGTACCTAGATATAAATATTAAAACATTTTGTGTCTATTCATATTTTTATGAACTTGCCTGCGTACTGCTTAGCCGTCTGTAGAATATGATAGTCACTATTAATTACTATTATTATCACTATATAATCACTATTACGACTATAAGCTAGAATCTAAATTTATCTCATTCACATCGTTGAATTGTCATATTTATGGTGATGCTTTGCATTTGTCATTACCTACTTATAATAGTAATTTTATTACTAATGTTTAAAATAAAACGACAAAGTGAACAATAACAACAACACTGACAATAACAACAAACAACATAAAGAAAGGCCACGAAATATTATATGATTACATTATATTATTAGTCTAAGCAATCGGTACAAAAGAATGGATTCTATTCGCAAAAGGGCAGAAAGAAGTGAAATTGTGTGATCGTAGACATAGGTCCCCTGATAGTTCACCTCAGTTTGCAACAAAAGAGAGAACAAAAGAGAGAAACAAGAAACAGAATTGTGCACGGTTTTGGCGTGGAAAAATATTACAGAATTGTTTGATAGCGATATTAGCGATTCCCCTTAATCCGCCATGAAATTCGGATTTTGTTGAAAATTCCAAATCAACCCCCAAATTTGGCGCGTCGGCGCCGTAGAGCGGAAACTATTGACACTATGACAAAAAATGCAAGGACCAAAATTGTGGACAATTCCTATACACATTTCAGAGCACTTACCACAACGGCGCTATTTCCCGAAAAGCGTCGCGACCCAGAGTTTTCATCTCCCACCCCTCGAGCGGCAACCCCCCAAGGTCGTAAGATCAGGTGTACTATCAGGGGACATTTTCTTTCCGATCTTTTGGGAATAGAAACCTCCATTGGTTGGACTAATATTATTAATTTACAGACAAAATAATATTGACCCTTGATCTGTCCTTCAATAATTTATAATTCCATTCGACAACATAATTCTGGCATCAGACATCTGATACCATTTTAATTTAGCAGGATTTACTTGCGACGATGTAATATGCATAGATTATTTAAGATTATTGAGTTTTACCAAAGAAAATTGTTTATTTATTGGGTATTTAGTGTTATACGCCTCGTATTACTTATCGTGGATTAAGTGATGTAAAATCGATTAAATGATAACTATATAGTCGTTAAATTCTTATTACGAACGTAGGTACGTATCGTAATGAATACGAGTGTCTTAATAGGCATTAAATGTGAGTTGCATTTATTATTTTTTCTTCGACCAGTTATCATAGTGGAAAATGTGCACTTCAATTGCAAAAATGCATACCTATAATGAATATCATATGCATTAGATGTTATAAATTTTTAAAATATTTCGTATTATCTTGCTACTTCGCGGGTAATCTAGTTTGACATATTCTGGTGAAGTTAAATTCTCAATTTCACACTTCCTGCCGGCCTGGTCCCTCAAAACTTGGAAACTGCCCAGTCCAATTCACGATAATAATTTTTAAAATTCGTGTTCGGTTCATCCCCATTCATAACAATGTATTATAACAACTTTACCTTTAATTTAGTTTACCTGAATTAATGGCCTCTCATCCAGGAGTTATATACTTATGGTTTTTTGTTGTGCCTATCGGCTGCTCTGATTTTTCCGGGGGTCGTGGATAAGTGACTATAGTGCTTTCGTTTGATATGGAAACTAATGCGTTACTCATGATGATAGGCCACTGAGCATTAAAGCCAGTAAATCGCTGGCTTGTTCATGCAGGTGTCTTCTAAGTGAGCGAGAAGGGAAATGGGATTTATATGAATTGAAGAGGGATAGCGACCGATATGGTAAGCTGTGAACTGGAGAGCCTAGTTGTATTTACAAGAAATTGTGCTTCTGTAGTAATTGATACGGGTTTTCTGTATAAAATGCCGCACAATATTTTGCTCTAGTTTGTATATCAAACGAAAATATAGTGTTAATTAGAGGCTCTCATAGCACTTAGGTACCCTTAGATATATCACCTTAGATAGAGAAGTCACAGCTAGACAATTACTGAATTGACTTCTACTTTTAATTTATATTTTTGGAAAATACTTAGTACTATGGACTTTAGTACTACGGACGCCAGGTCAACAGTACTAAAGGAGTACTGGCTTCAACTTCTGTGACTTAGATTTATACTTAATGGAATAAAAGAGATGTTCTAAAAACAATATATTTAGAAATAAATAATTTAACATCAGTGGATGGTTTAAATGAATCTTAAAATTAGAACAAGTTACAATAAGCCTGAAGGGCTTGAAAATGGCTTTAAATCGGAAGTGAAGATTATTAAAAAATAGCCTGAAGAAATACCCTTGACTCTAAGTCAAGCTGAGAAATTTAACATTTATAATGAAGTGACTGGTAAAATGGGTGAATGGAAAATATTACATAAGACCTGGTAATTCCTCTGGGCAATAAAAATAGACATGGTATACCTTTCCTGATAGACTCTGGAGATCCCCTCGTGGCATGTGGATGTGTCCTAGTTTAATCACCAGAGGAATTGCTTCTCGGTCATCTCGTCAATTTATGGAAGAAAAATTACCAGTATCAGGTTTATCTTCACAATAAAATTTGGAAGCAAGAAAATATGTATGAGTCACCCGCTTGAGCAAGATATCAAGTGTAAAATTTAAAATTTAAGTGAAGGAAAAAAATATTAAATTAATTTAAAAGAATTAAGTTAACAAAAAAAAGCTTTAATTATATATTAGAATCCAACTAAAAGGAAATATTCCACCAAATGGCGGATAGTTACTTAATTATATAACTAATTATTAAGTTAATTAATAAATTATTTTTTTAAATAAAGTATCTCAAATGAAGAAGATAGATATATGCAATATATAGATATCAATATAATAGCGAATTTATTTTAGGTAATAATAAAACTATAATATTTTTGATTTTAAATTCCCCAAAATTGAAGATATAAATTTATGAAATGATCAGTAAATAACAAGAAAAAATGGCATGCAAATTAAGCTATATGATCATGCATGTAGAAGTAGAAGTTGAATGCTCTTCGCTAATATATTAAATAAAAATAAACCGGCCAAGTACGAGTCGGACTCAGTCGCATAAAAATGGCAAAAAAATCATGTCTGTTATATGGATACTGACTTAGATTAAGTACTTGAGTACACCTACCTACTTATATATCTAATGCCTACCTACTTAAGATAACAAATTAATTTCGTCCGACCGGCGACTCCGGCATTTATTAGCATACAGATTTAAGTCCATGTTCATTTGTTGTATATGAGCCCCCTTAAATATTTTTTCAACGGTCTATTTCAAAATTTCAACGGTCTAACTATCACGGTTCATGAAATACAGCCAGTTACAGACGGACGACGGACGGACGGACAGCGGAGTCTTAGTAATAGGGTCCCGTTTTACCCTTTGGGTACGGAACCCTAAAAATGAGTTCAGTAGGTACAGAGCCTGGACGGCAAGATACTGTGATTTTGAACGCTATGGTACGATAATCAAGAATTAAATGTTCATTTAATTCCGATATTTAAAGTACACCACATAATAATTAAAGTACACAAGTAGGCACTGGGCGTACCTTAGAGTCGGAAGAAAACTATAAAATCCGTTGTTTAATTCGACATAACTTCTTTACAGAAATTTTTACTACCTGAACAGCAGGGTTATATGTAGATCTGATATATGTGTTAAAGATAAATTAAATCATAGTACCTGAAAATCTCCAGACACTAAACACACCCGAACTTAGAAATATAACCGCTTAACAAAGCTACATTAACTATGTGAAGTAAACAAAAGAGAAACGAAAGAGCGCAACGAAAGAGGTACGAAAATGCCAGCGTCTAGCAGTCTAGCGTATTTATAACCTTGCGTCACCCTACCATTCCAGCTAGCGGCGTGCTATACATAGTTTCAGGCGGGATATTGTATACCTACCAAATATTTGAAATACCGTGCGGTTATATTATAACGTTGCGTTTCACGCAGCTTATTTAAAAATATTATTTGAAATATATGCAATTTAACGGGACGGAATTTATTTACGTTACAGTATGCATGAGTATTATTATAATTAATTATAACCATATATCAATTTTAGTATGTTCCTCTGATGGCGGAAGGCATCATCCTATTTTCCGGAGACAATCTGTGGACCCAGAGGCTGGATCGTGGCAAGAAATACTGGCTGCATGGCATCTTGTTGGGCGTCAGTATAGCCGCCGTTTCTGCCGGGATTGGGTGCGAAGTTTACAGGAAAAATCAAAGAGGCAGTGCCCATTTTGTCAGCTATCACGCTATAACAGGTAATGATTACAATTGAAGATGTTGTCACTGCACACAAATATTGATAAATGAAATGATAAATTCATAAAACTTCTTAATTCTCCATGTCCATTTTGATTCTGGTGATTAATTCATTAGATTGTGCATTGTATTGTATTAGTTGCAATATACAAGGTCAAACTACAATGCATCCCTTGCCTAACATGACGTAAGATTCAAAAAAACCCAAATATCGCTATCTTTGCGATCATTAACTGAATCGTTAATGATACATCGATTGAATTATATATAGATAAAAAAAGTTGGTTGGATAAGATAAGACAGGTATCTTTATATTTCCATTGCAATTCCGCTTGACATTATTGAGTCACATTGATTTGTAATCTTTTTTCGTTGTCAAATATAATAGGTATGTGATTATACTAAGTATGTGAATTTTGCAGTAGACATAATATGATCCACGATAAATTAGTTGATTTAAAAATAACTATGTACTAATATATGCTTAAGATAGATCACTCACGCTTACGTAAATTTATTTAAAAATATTATTACCTACTTATGACCATGACCTGGCATTTTAAAAACATATATTTTATTATATATTTTATTATTTGCAATGGCATATCCGAAAACTATAGTGTAGAAAATGAACAGTGTAAATTGGATCGATGCTTATGTAGAATAAAGCTATAGCAAAAGTCTGTAGGGGAAGTTTACCTAAAATGGGATACTTAATAATTGGACCTGGTTTAAAAAAAAGTTTATGTACAAA
This sequence comes from Tetropium fuscum, assembly GCA_964058915.1. Lineage (NCBI taxonomy): Eukaryota > Metazoa > Arthropoda > Insecta > Coleoptera > Cerambycidae > Tetropium > Tetropium fuscum. Next base: position 4,519 of record CAXKVY010006307.1, on the reverse strand, counting down.
ATCACGGGCAACCCTCATGGATAAGCCAAAGATAACTTTATTCCAAAAATAAACCCAACATATGAAAGTATTAAACATAGAACAACAACACATTTTTTTTGCGCGAGTCAAATTTCCCTTTTGAGGACCATGTATATCTAAAAGAGGATCAATAGTATTTCTAAAATGGGATTATATCCCCAACCACTTCACATGGTAGACCTCAAAGCACATGGCAAGAACATCCCGTTTTAGAAACACATGGCGCATCCCATTTTATCAACACATCAACATGTAAACAAACAATGCCTGTATGTTTTCGATATAAGAATATAACCCTAAAATTTCATACGTTAAGTGGTCGTTTATGTCCTAGCAACCGATAAAAAATTTATCGCCGTCATCTCATTGGGCCTAAAGACAAAAAGCTTATGTTTGTAGATCTATTTTTTTTACAAGAAATACGTTAAAAACTTAAAACTTGCACCAGTCAGGATTTTGTTCAAATTGCTTAAGGTTACTCATACACTGAGAGGAAGTATTAGGTCAATTGCACAACAGATGGCGCTGCATGTACTATACAATAATTAGGGTATCCCGTTTTACCACGGTATTCCATTTTAGATAAACTTCCTCTACTTGAAAGAGAGGAATATATATGGACGCTGATGCTCTTGTTGGTAGCAAACTATAGCAAGATCATCCAATCAACAATCCACAACCAGGGCCGGATTTAAGTCAGACGCCGTCCTAGGCCCAAGTATCTTGCCGCCTATAGAAATTGTAAACGTTGTTAGAAATTGGAGGTTGCAACAGCGCAGGCGAAAAACTTTTGGGACTAACTAAACTTTATTTTTGAAATTTAACATTATACTAATATATTTTTTTATTAAAGAAATATGAAAATATAAAAAATCTCAACAGTAAAAATATTTCTGAATCATTACATTGCTGCAGGTTTCTTGCTACAAGGGATTTCGACGTTCCATTTTGCAGTGAATGTGTCGATGATATGACCATAATATTTGTTACGCAGGATTTCACACTCTATGTATAAAATGGCAAGTAAAGTTAGTCTGCTAATATCATCATCCATATTTGAACGAAAATATGACTTAATACGCTTCAGTGCTGTTAATAGCACTCTGCTGGACAATTTATCGCAAATGTAGTTTGTAACAGACATATATGAGAATGAAAAAATGCCGCATCGTCAAAGGGAAACCCGATGTCTTTGATGAGCGGCACGGGCCGACTTTGATCTCGTCAAAGCATAGCCGCATCCTTTGACGATGCGGCATTTTTTTATTCTCATATGTGTCTGTTACAGATAATACATAAAAAGATTGGCACCGCAATTGTAATTTGGAAACACGTCAAGTAATTGATTTTAATAAATACATTTAAGAAGTCTTCGTGGACTTTGCTGACTTACTGTATCGTAAGAGTTTACTGTATCGTAAGAACTAATATATGCACAAAAATAAACGAATTAATATCAGATTAAGTATCTCAGATTTTATTTCTATGAAAATTATTAAAAAATAATAATTGGAGTTGGAGATATGTTTTCTGAGTTTTACATTTTATATTTTAACTTGGCACAAAAAGCCTGATTTTTTGCCGCCTTTGAAAATTTGCCGCCCCAGGCCCGGGCCTAGTCGGCCTAGGCATAAAAACGGGCCTGTCCACAACCAACATAATCCTGTCCGTTAGTGGGACTTGCACCATAGACATCATCTTCCATCTTGTACGTTTTTGATTTGAGATCTTTATGCTTCTTTGTATATATAGGAATTAGTTCTAAATAAGATTGAAAGGCAATTCAAACTCAAAACCTGTTAGGGTTGACTTCACTCTAGATAATTATGGATCACAGCTCTGCAGAGAGAAGGGAAGATTTTAACATACGTGGTAATACTCTTTTGTTTTTGAATCTGGAACTGACACTTGTTTGCATATTTTTTGTAGAAAAGCTCAATCCACTTCATAATATAACTGATCTGTCGATACTACGGTAAATGGAAATCGAGATGTTAAAATAGTTTGTTCCCAGTCTCTAGAACATTTCATTCTTAATTTGGTATTATTAGTCCCATGTTCTTGTAACACCACACTCTAAATACGAGTTCCCGCGAACTAGATGTGTTACCTGAATAGAGTTGAAACGTCTTTAAGCTGTAATGACTTTTCGTTATCTTGAACGAAGCAGTGTGCGATTTAATATATTTTAAAGTATCGCTGCTGATTTTTTTCCTGCACGCTAATTTTTAGGAGCAACACCAAACTTTTTTGATGACCCTATAGGTACACAACTTTTAGAAATTTAAATACTTTTAGAAATTCATTCTACTGCCTTAAAAACTTTGCGAAGCGAACACTTCTGCTTCTTTAACAATGTTTTCTGTTTTAATCCATACCCGATATTTGTAACTACTGTCATGATATCTACTGGTAAATATTTTGTCATTTTTGAGCAACTTCATACATTCTAACCAGTTTTTTATTTTTAGGTTCATCAGCCATTTCCGTCTATAAACGCAAAGAATGCAACACTACATCGCATTTTTTTAGTTTACAAAGACTAAATCACATACAGTGACGACAATTAATTGGAAACGATAGCAAACAATAATTAAATCATTTCTATTATCTAAAGACCCCACACAAAACCTATGATTTTGGCCCTCGGTTATTTTTTTTTGTAATATACATTTTTTTGTTCCTTGGGTCGTCCTGATTAAAAGTCACTCGTAAAGTGTAATAATGGACAGATTTCGAGATAACGGCTATTTTGTCTCAGGATGAAAACATAAAAAAACGGGTTTCTCTTTCAAATATCTGCAGATTAGGGTTATTATTTTATAACGGTGGAAAGCAAGCGAACGGTGCTATTTTGAGTTCTAGGTACATCATCTGGGTCATCCACTTTTCGCGGTTTCCTGACAATCTAGTGACGGTGGTGTTTTTACTATGGAACTACAGAAGTATTTGAACTTTGCTTGGCCATTTTGAACAAAAACAATCATATTACAACTTAAAAAGATCCTATAACTGGCCCATATTAACAAATCAGCCATTCTGATTCAACTGTTTAGTAGGGTTCCAAGAAAAAAGCCACATGTTTCAGAAATTAATGGAAGAAGTCGTTTGGAATTTACAAGGCGCCATCTTGCTTGGACTGCTCAACAACAGAAGCATCAGATTAAACAAATATTAATACATTTGGTTCCGACGGTAAACGTTTCAAAGAACAAGTAAAATTTGGAGGTGGTTCCATCACTTGCTTGTACAAGCTTTTCTTGGAATTGGGCACTTTATAGAATAAACAACCATGAATCAATATGAATAAGTATATTAACATATTGGAAAATATCATGCAAACTTACGCAGAAGAGAACTTATCAGTTTGGAATTTAGAAGGCGCCATCTTGCTTGGACTGCTCAACAATAGAAGCATCAGATGAAACAAATATTAATACATTTGGTTCCGACGGTAAACGTTTCAAAGAACATGTAAAATTTGGAGGTGGTTCCATCACTTGCTTGCACAAGCTTTTCTTGGAATTGGCCACTTTATAGAATAAACAACCATGAATCAATATGAATAAGTATATTAACATATTGGAAAATATCATGCGAACTTACGCAGAAGAGAACTTATCAGTATTTTGGAAATCCCAGCATGATAATGGTCCAAAGAATTCTGCTAGTAGAGTAAGTGCCTGGCTTCATGATGACAACGTGGATGTTTTGACATGTCAGCGTTTAGTAGAGTCTATGCCCAGAAGATGTTTGAAGGTAATTGATGAAAATGGGATAAAGTTATAGGATCTTTTTAAGTTGCAACATGATTGTTTTTGGCCAATATGGCCAAGCAAAGTTCAAATAGGTGGTACTTCCTCTGTAGAAAAGTTCCAAGGTAAAAATACCACCGTCCTTAGATCGCCATGAAACCGCGAAAAGTGACCAAAGTCTTTTAGTTTTAGTTTTAGGCTAGACTAGTTTTTGGCTAGTGGATGACCAGATGCTATACCTAGAGTTCGGAACTCAAAATAGCACTGCTAGCTTTCTTTCCGGTAGAATAATATAACCCTAATCTGCAGATATTCAAAAATAACGATTTCTTGATGTTCTGGTCCCGTGAGACAAAATAGCAGATATCTCGAAATCTGTCCATTACTAAACTTTACGCCCAGCAAGACTTTGATCACGATGACCCAAGGAACAAAAAATTGCTATTAGAAAAAAATTAACCGAGGGCCAAAATCATAGGGTTTTGTATCTCAAAACCTATTGGTCACACAAAACTGCACTTAGTCTCTAAATAAAGGAAATTTTATCGGATTGAAAAAAGCTAAGATTAATTTTTTACGTAGAATCCATTATTTACGAGCCAAAAACTAAAGAAAAATAACCCAAAAACTAAAAAAAGTAAAAAAAAATCATGGTTTTCCCCCACCACCCAGAAGGCCAAGTGTTTCGAGGCTGCAAACTTGATTTTATATAGCTAATATGAATCCAAACATATGAACATATC
>CAXKVY010006306.1:0-17378 GCA_964058915.1 Tetropium fuscum | reverse complement strand
GTATTGGTAATTTAAATTCAAGTATGAATGATCAATGAAATAAATCGTATACTGCTGTGAAGATCCTCAAGAAAGGTGAAAGAACTTGTACAACTTCTAAGTGGTTCGTTTTCATGTGCATAGTGATTCATTTCCGTATGTGTGTCCAGATATAGCACTGGTAAGTGTGTTTTCTTTCTTATTCGTCTATTTGCTTATTTCTATATAATGAAATGCTACAAACTCAAGATTACTTTTCACAAAATAAATATGAATAGCAAAGAATTTCAAAGCTAATATATATATATATATATATATATATATATATATATATATATATATATATATATATATATATATATATATAAACTCGGTCAAGTTAGTTTCTGTTTTTGCTATTTTTTTATAATATGAAGAGTTTCAGTTAGCTAAAGAAGTTGGAAAAAAAGTTACACTTGAATCGGGTTCAATTTTTTTTTTGCAAATGTATTAATTATATTTTGGACTGTGATCAATAGAAGGGCTATTCTGGGTTGCGTAACAAAAATTAGATTCCTAAAATATGGAATTTTGTAATTGACACTCGAATAACTGATGTAATGTGTCGATTTTCACCAAATTTATAAAGTACTTCGCTAATATCTCAGAAATTATTATTTTTTACTAAGGTCATATTTTGATATTCTGGTCAGTCATGGGGTGGCTGCCTATGAGCTCTCCAAGGAATGGCGTTGAATTTTGGGACACTGTTGTATGTATATATATGTACCTTAGGCAGATGGATTCAGGATTTTCATACCTTAGGCAGATGATAATGTCGGTGGATATAGATAAGATATGGATGGATATCCGATAAAAAAAGGTACTAAGAAGGTACAGAAAGGTACAGAAATACTAAAAAGATGTGGAAAAGAACTAAGAAATATGAAAACTAAATATGTCTGTAAATATAATGTCATGCGGAGGAGTGTGACAACAGTGCTGTAACCGCTAAGTTAAAATTCTTGCGGTATGAGGTTTAACGTAACTGACAACGTTATTACGTCATCAATGACGTCCAACGATTTTTGTTTTATTTCAACTATACGCATGTTAGTTCCTTCCTATAACTAATAACTACATCCTGTTTACTAAACATTTAGAAACTACACCGCCTAAATGTACAAGTCAGACGTCATTAAGACTGTTGGTTGAAACTTATTTTAATATTTCGCATTGTTTCATAACGCCATCGATGACGTGGCACGGTTTTTGTTTTTTATCAACTTACTTACGTATCTAAGTTATTTGTACACTGTTATTTGATCTCTGTCTATAAGATATGATTTAGGAGATTTACCGATGTTTAGTCCATATTTTGTCCAAGTTTATCAGCTAGGATATCATGCTACACACAGTCGAAAACCATCGACAGGTCGCAGAAGATACATAAGCAAAACTTTTATTTTCGAAAGCCTCTAATATACTTTCCACCATTTTGTTAATTGCAACAGTTGTGGATTTACCAGAGCGAAAACCAAATTGAGAATTTTGTAGGTGATTAGATCCAAAAAATGTGACCAGTTGTTCAAACATGGTTGTTCATTTTATTCACATTGCCGTTCTTAAAATCTATAATTATTTTTGACATTTTTAGGCAACGCTGAAAATTTTCATTATTTATGCATGAGTTAACCAATTTTGTTAGAGGAAGGATAATAATATCTTGTACGTATTGTTTAGTGTTCATAACTCTGTGCTTATCGACGACCCTACTTCAGGCGCCATCTTGAATATCAAATAAATACATCACTCGACATTATATCAATTATGGACGATAATTATTCACGAATGTGGCCTTGTGAGGTGAAGTGATTAAATCAAATTTTCGTTTGTTAAAGTAACACAATGATTTTAAGGGTCGTGATCTTCAGGGTCTCGGTTAACCCTCCGGCTGTGGTTATAATATTTTAAATCATATTCGGAGTAGGCAAAAAATCGGGTTTGTCATGTACAACCCACGCGTCAGCACTTCTAGGTACTCGTCGCAGAATTGATCTTGTCGGACGCCGCGTATGGTAATTATAGGGTTTTGAATATATTATTCAAATGAACATAATCTGTTCAAACGGCTCATTCCCCCTTCGCTTCCTCGAGTATAATTTGACAAAATTGGTTCGATATCTTATATAGGTACAAGTAAATGAGAAATACACTCGTGCACAAAAATTATAGCACCACTTTTTTTACTAAAATTTACTTAATAATTATCTAAATAAATAATGCAAGGGATGTGAGAAATGTGTTCATGATGTGAGAAATGTGTTCCAAGTTGTTTCATAAGCTTAAATTAAGATGAATGCAATATAATGAAAGGTTCGGAGTCAGACTTGGCAGATATAATTACAATATAAGTATACACAGGGTAAAAAAATCTGAAAAGTTGTGCGACAAATGTATTTTAAAGGATTACATAATAACTACGAATAATATCCACTAATATCGAATATTTGCTCATACCCTTGATCCATATTCTTACAAATTAGCTTGTTTTTTGCCTAATTGTCCGCAATGTCCTCCCCACATGCTCCCATACTCCATACTAGCCTAGGTAACACATAATTTTACCTGCAAAAATCGTAAGATTTCATAAAATTCGTACATTAACAGTTTGAGATCCTGTTAAAGAATGATTTCACGCAACTAAATGGGTAACAATATTTTTTTGTAAATAAAATAATAAATGACAGTTAAAAAATATTATGAGTATTTGCCTATAAAGCCTATAAAAAAGTACGTGGGTGAAACAAATAGAACCAATCATACATACTTGAAAATAAATATCTTACATTTCTATAGCCTATACTGCATAAACTATAGGTGTTGGGAATTCAAAACAAAAGCCATGCACGTCATCCACTGACCAGCGAATATTGTTGCCAAGTCTGTCAAACTGCAGTAAGTGTTAAAGAAATTTTATTTGTATATTGATGTTATGGTGGAGTAAAAAAATTTAAAAAAAAAACAAATTAAACAAAGCAAAAATTAAATGAAATATTACTTATTTATAACCCATTCTCAAGATATGATTGTGTAACAGACTGATATAAATTTGCTAGTTAATTATTAGGATACCTATGCCAGTAATAAAAATAAAAATGATTAAATGAATACCATTTTTATTATATCAAATCGAAGTAAAACTAATATGATGTGTTACAGTTTTGGTTGTACCCTTTTAGTATAAGAACGTTTTTCTTTTTTGGAGACCACATCAGTTCTTTATTTTCGTAATACTGTCCCTGTACTAAAGTCTCAGTAAAATTTTAGTTCTGATTTATCTAACTAACATAATCGAGTAAAGTGCATATAGGAAAGTCAGAAACATTTGGGTGGACATCACCATTCACCATATACCTGGTGTTTCAGATGCCATTTATCAAAATGGCCGACACAAAATTTATTTTGTATATATTTCTGCTCCTGCTGCAGTCATACTCACTATATACAGTCATACTAGTCATTCAGGTATTTAAATATATGTTTTATGGGTAAGGAATCGATTAAGATGGTTTGTGAAATTGCCTGACTGCTATTTACTAAAGAAAATAAAGAAAATCAGTAATTTTGGATTTTATATAAAAATATGAACAAAAGTGGAATGCGATATTTTATTTCGAAAGCGATATTATTTATCACCCACTCCCACTTTCATCCACAATTCTTGCAATCCGTTACTGAATAGGTCAAATATACACTACTGGCCAATGGGTTGCATTAATTCAAAATTTTAATGTAATTAGGATAATCTTCTGAATAATATCGAATATCAAAATACGGTTTTCAGGACGTTTTTGGAAATTTCATTGGTAATTAATGGCCCGAATATCATGTTTCTATCGGGCTCAAAAAGGGAATATACGGGGTGTAAACTAACCCCTACAAAAAATCAAAATTTCATTCTTACCGAGAATTTAGGAAAACCATAATCGAGATAAAATTATTATACCAGAATAGCCAATGAATCAATTCGAAAAAACAAATTTGGTTTTTTGATATCGCTTATTTTCGAATATGCGGGGGTTATATTTAAATTAGGACATTTTTTTGAAAATGCTACTCTTACTGGTTAAAAAGAAAGTAATGGATTTTTTTTTCTTATTTTCAAGTAAGCTTGCATGCATCTAACTGTCTCAGTAGCTAGAATTACCATTCCTTATACAGGCTGTCTGGGAAAACATTTAATAAGTATGTGTCACAAAAAGTCTGTAAATTTAAATAAGCTGTGTGCAAAACCCCGTATAATTAAAATGAACGATAATTATTTAAGGTAAGATTTTAAATCTGTGAAGGGAAATCTTAGACAAATATCTCCAAAGTTTTTATTTTTTATTTGATCTGATGAGTATTATCATGATTACAATCCATTGCTTACTTTGTTTTTAAACAGTAAGAGATACACTTTCAAAAAACTTTCCTAATTTCAATAAAACCCCCGTATATTCGAAAATAAGCGAGATATCAAAAAAATTTGATTTTTCTAATTGGTAGTAGGTTATTGGTAAAAAAATTTTATCCTGATTTTGGTTTTCCTAAATCCTCGGCAAGAATGAAATTTTGATTTTTTGTAAGGGTTTAGTTTACACCCCGTTTATACCTTTTTTGAGCACGGTAGAAACATGGCATTCAGGCCATGTATTACCAATGAAATTTCCAAAAACGTCCTGAAAACCGGTTTTTGATATTTCATATTATTCAGAAGATATATGCATCCAAAATTACGTTAAAATTTTGAATTATTCCAACCTATTCGCCAGCAGTGTATATCAAAGAATGAGAATAAAGACATCAGTGCCATTTGATGGCCCCATAAGGCATGTTATGTCCGACTGGACAGCATGATACAGATGGATTATAATTCTATCTGCTTCTTCATAAAAGATTTGAAGGTTCAGGCAAGTTTGAACTTCTTTTTTCATTATTGTTGATTGATATTATTATTATTATTGATGGGGGAGGCGCTCGTAGTACAACAAATGATCTTGCTTTCCTGGAGCTTTCATCATTGACACGGTCACTTTCTAATACTTCAATATTAGCCTCCTAACACTGGTTTGTCAGGTGATACACAAACACAACTATGGCATCTCTTATGGAGGCTGCTTCTTATACTATTTTTATCTTCCATTAACTGTCGTAACTTTTCTAATCATTTGGTTTTTCTTGGCGAACAATTTCCTATCTTATTCCAATCTTTGGCTGATCGTCCATTGTCATCTATGTTTAACTGTAACAAAATTATCTTTATAAAATAAACATTCTAGATTTTAGGATATATCAGCATAAATAATACAGTAAAATAGGTTGGAGGTGCACTATAAAGCTTTTAGTACTGATTTCTATAATAAATCAGTACTAAAAGTCAGCCAGGCAAATAAACACACAGTCCAGAATATGGTGATGTTTACCCAACTTTTTTTGACTCATATGCACTTTACTCGATTGTGTTAGTTAGATAAATCAGAACTAAAATTTTACGCGACTTTAGTACAGGGACAGAAGATAGACAAGGTAATAGGTAATAGTGGCCCATTATTTTCACGTTTGTCTCACAATACTCACATTTGCTACAAGCTCCTCGCAGCGGCTAGTCGACTGCTTCGGCATTTTCGTATAAACAAAAATCTAACTGCAGTATCTTTTCTCATCAGTCACAAGTCGCAACATAGGGACAAGCTTTGTAAACAATTTAAATCATGTTTAAATAGAAACAAAACTATAATCATTTACAAATCGCAGAGTAAAGCGTAAATATATAAAATGTAGGTAGGTATTGCAGTCAAGTATCGAGGATGCCGTGACAACCTCACAAATTTTTGGACGGGGTTACCAACTGTCCGGCCTTATTCAAATTCTGGTAATGTCGGGGCAGGTAGCAACATTGTGGATACTGTCTTCTTTTCTCACTGATGACGTGTAACGGTTTTTCTTTTGAATTCCCTATAGGTACTGCCTAACTGTGGAAATTGGTGTTTGTGATATATGTGTTCTAATAAATTATAATTAATGGTTATTAAAGTATAATTAGTCACAGACCGTTAAACTCGTATTTATCTGTGGAATGACAAACGACGATTCCTAGTATACTATACTTATTGTCTGAGCTATTTTAGTCTATACATAATAGTTTTATTAGTTCCATTAATATCTCGAAGCCATTATAATAGTATAGTTCGTATTGAAGCTAAATAAATTGTTATGCGTTCGCGAAAGAATGACTTATCAAGCTTTGTCGTATTGTAGCTATCAATGCATACAAGGCTGTTTATGATTTAATTGAATATGCGAGCTTCCTAGTAATCAACAGAGTAACAAATTAATGCTATGCGTTCAAAGTATTTAATTTTAAATCAAATTACCTTAGTGTCCGTGCAGTTATCCATTTAGTATCCATATGTATTTAGAATGAACCTTTTTGTGATATAAATATATTGATTTGTTATTATTTTTCGCCTGGCAGTAGGCAATAAGGTGACTGATATCATAAGTTTTGTTATCTGTGTAGTAAAAAAACAAAACAATAATTATTAAGGCGGTATATTGTATAAGGGTGGGTTCAAATGAAGTATGCAAATCTACAACATAATGGTACTGTAACTCATTAGTATATACACTAATATACAGCCTGTTCATAACAAAGACGGCACTAGTGTCAACTTTCTTGTCATAAGAGCGCTACAAATTCGATACATTAGTTTTTTTGGTGTCGCCATAATAATCAGCAAGGAAACCACACTAATTTCCTTGCTGATTATTATGGCGACACCAAAAAAACAATTGACGATATCGATAAAAGTTGGTTTTTTTATTAATAGATTGTGGGCTGCCCTGTGTCTACCATAACCGTTTGATAGAGAGTAAAATTATAATCACAACCTACTAAACGAAAGGCTTTCATTTAGTATTAAACAAGAAGTGAACAGAAAGAAATTCAAAATGGTAAATCGAAAAGTGCAGGTAGCCACCTTTTTTCCACAGTGCACACGATTTGTGTGCACTGTGTCAACTAAACAAGTCAGTCAACTAAACAAAGGCTGAAAAGCTTCGCAAAGACAATTTAAGTGACGTGGATATAATAGGTACCGCACAACGGAGTTACATGAAAAATTATTTTAGCAAAAATGCAGATATTTTTTTTAATATTGCCTCCAATTTATTTTTTTAAATATGTCTAACTATAGAGGTTGTCCAAATGTGTCAGATTTATATTTGTACTTTTGTTTCAGCCAGTGTATTTGAGAAAAAACATTGAGTTTCGTATTACCCGCACATTGAGGTTATACGAAACATCAATGTTTTTCATAACAAAAATTAAACATTTGTAGTATTTGTTTACTGTTGAGCTAGAGCGAGGTTTTGTGAAAGACCCGTAAAAAAATTATTCGCGTTTTGGCACAGATGGGACTTCTTTAAGGTAACATTTAAACATTTTTATAAAGCTTTTTATATTTAACATATTTAACATATTTAACATATTTTTATTTAACATAAACATTTTTATAAAGCTGTCCGTTTTTTAAATAAAATATTATTATGAAATAAGTCAACGTTTTTTTAATGTATTAAATAATATAAACACGTTCAGTATAAAACTAGCCAAAATATTACAAATATATCTAACATTTTATCTTCAATTTTAACGAAACAAAATAGTTTTCTTATTTTCATTTAAGAAAAAACATCTTTATTCGAAATATATACTGGATAGGGGTGGAACCTTTGATGTAACTGTAACACTCGGAGTAGTTTCCACAAACACCAAAACACTTTCACTTCGCTCGACGCGCGTTTCGCCTATATATATATATATATATATATATATATATATATATATATATATATATATATATATATATATATATATATATATATATATATATATATATATATATATATATATATTAGCTTTGAAATTCTTTGCTATTCATATTTATTTTGTGAAAAGTAATCTTGGAATTAGTGATTAATTTAATTAATAAGTGATTCATTTCCGTATGTGTGTCCAGTATGTGTGTCCATGTATATATATATATATATATATATATATATATATATATATATATATATATATATATATATATATATATATATATATATATATATATATATATATATATATATATATATATATATGTATATATATATATATATATATATATATATATATATATATATATATATATATATATATATATATATATATATATATATATATATATATATATGTATATATATATATATATATATATATATATATATATATATATATATATATATATATATATATATATGTATATATATGTATATATATGTATATATATGTATATATATATATATATATATATATATATATATATATACATATATATATATATATATATATATATATATATATATATATATATATATATATATATATATATATATATGTATATATATATATATATATATATATAGGTTTAATATATTTAGGTTTATATTAGGTTATATAGGTTATATTATATAGGTTATATTAGGTTATATAGGTTTATATATATAGGTTTAAAATATATAGGTTTAAAGTTTATAGTTTAATTTCCCTTTACTATGATATAATTTGAGATTGTTATCAATCAATATACTTAAATATCTTGCCTCGAATAAACACACACCTAATAAGTACCTACCTACCTATTAAGAATATTAAGTGCCCCTTATATACCTAGTTATAGGTATATTTACATTATTTACAGATATTTTTTGTACTATACCTACATACCTATCGTAGCTAATACGCCATCCCTAAAATAAGATAATATTAACCCAAGGAGCATGTATAATATCTCAAATGGCGTAATTAAGACAATTAGACTACTCTTGTTCATTTGTGTTTAATCACTGTAATAAAGCTATGTTTAATGACAGCTAGACTGAAGGTCGCTGCAGAGGGGTGAACAGATAATAGTTTCAACCTATAAGTACCTAATTCTTTATGAAAACGCAAATCGCGTTGGTGCAGTGTCATTATTGAACATTATTTAATACTTTGTTCACATTTTGTAATTTTTATGACAAAAACTTCATGACCTGTCAGGAATGAACCTACCTATCGTTTCGTTTACCTATCCGACGGTAATTTCACATATAAAATCAATAAAATAGTATATTAAGTATCAAGATCGGTAAGGGTACCTTACCGTTCGATGACAATGTTTGGAGGCTGAGCGAAGCTAGGCATCCAATTTTATTAGACAACGGTATAACCCTTCGTTCGTGATTCTTATACTATACTAAGTGCCCAGAGCCCGATGAGTCAACATAATTCAATAAAATTTTAAACTGAGTTCTAAAAAATCCATTCTAAAACAGTGCGATGTGAAAATTGTCAATTTTGTCAATTATATTTACTTACCGTTCTAGAACGGTAAATAGAAGTGTAAATGAACAAAAAAAGCTAGATTAGAAGTATAAAGCAAGATGGTACTTAGCAATAACATTTACTGGGGAATATTTTACCGAATAAGATTCATGGTTCGTAAAATTATTCATAAAAACAAATTTGAACAAATCTATTCCTAAATTATTTACTTTCAAAAATAGTGTTCGTACACGTGGCTGTAGGTATATTTACAGAAAAAAATCCTCGAGTCGGAATTTCTTCAGTCAAAATAAGGCTACCCTTACCGTACTCATCCTTGTTTAGCAAATCCCATATATTTATTTCAATTTAACCCCACAAATTATATATGCACTAATTTATTGGATATTATCGGTGGTAGTTCTAGTGCTGATAAGTGTTTATTCATTAAACCTGCGGCAGCCTGAAGTTGACGGTTGTGAATATCACCATAGATGATGATAATAACACCTCCATTTTATGATATTCCCTTAAAATAAATCTTGGTAAGGTAAAAGCTTTTTAGAAAATAAAATACAAATTAATGCGAAATGTTTTTATTTTAATTTAAACATAATTTACTTTTACAATAAAAATATAACGGAACAGGAATCACTTTATTATTATGTTGAAATAACAACTCGGTAAGTATAGTCTTCATTTACTACGATATGTATTGAATATCAGGGTTTTAATTCTCACCCAGTCACTCTCTTGAAAATCAGGATTTTCATTTATGAATTCGAGGCATTCACTTTTTTTTGGCGCAATCCTTCTATTTATGTGATTTTTAAATTTTTTCAAAACATTTTTCTTTTGATGTGGCTCCCACTTTACTCGGCCCTTACTAACTCGTTCTATTGTATTTTTCTTTTTATGTATTTTTTCTTCAATTTTGCATGCTTCTTCTTGTATAGTGACCTCTTGCATTTCTTGTTGTTGAATACCTTAAAATGTATACATACATTATTAAGGCTGTATTAAATTAACATATTCTTAGTATAGGAGCTACCAGGCCGGTTAAATTATAGTAAACTATTTTAGTAAGATATTTTCAGTTACTTCTACTGGAAAAACAATCGAGCTTCGCGTTCTCGAGTACGCATATAATAAATATTTCTATTATAACGGCTATGTCACGTGTAAAAAGCCTACACGGCAAGACCGAGCGCGCGGCATACCTACTAAAACTACATGCGCGTCATTTAAAAAAAATCATATCTCCTAAACTATTAAGCTATTCGAAAAAAAGAGCGTAATAAAAAATGTTCCTTGGTCTATTATCCGTATTTCGTCTCGATTAACTACACATCTATCTGCAATAATAACAAAAGTACCTCGATGCCGAAGTTTACGCTGCAGTTTCCGGACGCTTATTGTTTAAACAATTTATAGTGCAGTTCCTAATAAAAATAACGTGTTTCTATTAATCTTATACGAAACTACAAACATTAAGCTGTCGATTGATATAAGGTTTGTTAAAAAATCTTGATGAATGCGCTTGAAAACGCAGTGTAAAGGAAAAAACTAGCAATATTTGAATCCACTTTTTTTTTTCAGAAAATGTAATTATTTTCCTATTTCGCAATTCGGGCGGATATCGCGCCCTCTGGATTCAGATTTAACATAAAATTCTGCATAATAACCATATTCCGCCGACTGCCGGCATGCCTAGCCATAGTGATCAAACAATAAAAATGAACTAATTGCGGGCAGTTTTATGTCTGTTCAGTCTGTTGCACACACCGTTGACCAAAATCAGTTCGACAATCATATAAATATTGCATCGTGCTGGACCGTAATAATAGAGGTCTATTATGGCACCTGACAAAATTTGTATCCCGACGAATTGTATTGCCGACGAATGAAAAAGTACACAACTCGTAGCAGTGCAATAGGCTCAAGGTATATTGTTCTGAAAACCATATTTCAATGAAGTGTAATAATTGTTGGTAAGAAAATTTACACAGCTAAATAATTTAAGCCAGTTTGATATATTTTTTTTGGAGAATCCGAATATACATACGGCTAGATAGCTTCCGATGAAATTCTACAAATATCGCCAATGCTTAAACCCTCTTGACATATCGCATACGCGGATAGACGAAAATGAGCACCACGAACGCACCATGTCTTTTAGCACCACGAATATAATTTTCATTATATTCGACAAAATAGCATTTTTTAATTCAGCAGAGTAACCTAACAATTTAAACCTAAAAATATTATATTTCTAAATAGGTATCACTTCTTTTTACTTACCTTCCTCAGAAGACTTGGCATGGTAGCTTAACATTTTCAGTTCAAACATAATTAATACCACTTAAACCAAGAAACAATAACTTATACCATAATAAATAGGTAACCGATGGTCTAACTGAAAATGAAACTTTTCGCGGGAAACCAGGGCCCGTATTGGTAAGAGAAAAGAGAGACGGAAATAGGAAACGTTACTCCGTCATAGGAGAGCCGTGTACCAGATAAAGACCAGAATATTACACCGCATGTGGGGTCTGTATTCGTCGTGTGGGTGGATTTGTGAAATTCGTATATAAGGATTTTACCCATGTTTTGAGGTTTTATCATCCCTTTGAATTCGAAATTGGTTTTTATTTGAAATTTGGATTCAGGATATGCACACAAATTTCGACCAGACAATTTTTATTTCCGTCATAGGAGAGCCGTGTACTAGACAGAGACCAGAATATTACACCGCATGCGGGGTCTGTATTCGCCGCGTGGGTGGATTTGTGAAATTCGTATAGGTATATAAAGATTATACTTACTCATATTTTATTATTTTTTGAACTTTTATTGTTTTATTAACCCTTTGAATTCGAAATTGGTTTTATTTTTATTTTAAATGTGGGTTCAGGATATCATGCACACAATTTTCGACCAGACAATTTTTATTTCCTAAGGAATAGTAATAAATAGAAGCAAAATATGCTAGCTAGCACTATGGATCTAATCATAATTAGTGCAAAATTAGTTTTGGGCACGCCTTCTTATTGTGTTTTATTTTAAATTATCTTTGTAATTTTCGATATATTATTCAAAACGAAAAAAATATAGTGGACATTACTATGCTACATTATGTATTACTGAATATTTGCATGTAATGCCAAAATTTAAAAATTATTATTATTTGGATATCCTCAAGTGGCAAGAAATTTTTTTTTTAAAAAGTCTAACGCGTTTTTATAGTTTAGTTATCTACCACTTTCACAATAAATTACCATCTTGTATATACCCTACCTACCTATATTGTGAAAATATGAACATGTAAAACTCTTAGGGCCTAATTATACCTACTATATGTTATGCTTATCAATTAGGTAACATATTTTATATAGCCAATATGCTGTCAAAGCAATGGATGAGAAACTAGACAAATCATATATCGTAGTAAATTCTATCATATGATTTTTTTAGTTTGTCATTTTTGACACTGCGAAAAAAACATGATTTTTCTAAAATTTTCCTTTGTTTTTAACTAGTAGGCTCACAAAATGACTAAACCATATGAAATTAGCTACTCTGATAACATTAAAAAATAAAAATCAGAGAAAATAATAATAAGATAAATATTCTATTCCATGACAATGCAACTAAGTTCTAAATCTATGTGATAATGTAGTGAAGAAGCAACGGCAACACTGTCGGGTCTGTAAAAGGAGATAAAACGTAGAATACTGCATATGTTGGCTTGAGAACTCACAATTATATTATTGGTTTGTAGACGTCTGTAGGACGACGTAATTTTTTTTTTTTTACTTTTCTTTACCCCTCTCGACTTTATTTGGGTTGTTGGGTAAAAATAAGTATATAACACCAAAATATTTGTTAATTTTATCAATGTTTCTAGGAGGTCTGTGGTGGCCTGTAGATCGTACTGGGCTTGTCGTCGTAGGTTAAATCAATATATATATATATATATATATATATATATATATATATATATATATATATATATATATATATATATATATATATATATATATATATATATATATATATATATATATATATATATATATATATATATATATATATATATATATATATATATATATATATATATATATATATATATATATATATATATATATATATATATATATATATATATATATATATATATATATATATATATATATATATATATATGTATATATATATATATATATATATATGTATATATATATATATATATATATATATGTATATATATATATATATATATATATATATATATATATATATATATATATATATATATATATCTATATCTATATATATCTATATATATATATATATTTATATATATATATATATATATATATATATATATATATATATATATATATATATATATATATTATATATATATATATATATATATATATATATATATATATATATATATATATATATATATATATTTATATATATATATATATATATATATATATATATATATATATATATATATACGTAATTTGGGTAAATTATTTCAATTCTTATTAAATTGCGTTTCTACGAATTCCAGCAGTACCTTCTCCATAGCCTTGTTAAATGCGCTATGTCCGTTACAAACGTAAATAAAATAAACATTTTTCGTATATTTTCCAAGCTGCAAATTTGTTGAAATTACACGGACTCAGATAGTTTAATTGTTTATATATTTCTTTATTTTATTATGCCAATTAAACTTAGCATCCCAAGGTTAAAATATCATGACAGTGTAGCAAAATATCCATTAGCATATATTCCATTAGCATATATATATATATTAGCATATATATATACATATATATATATATATATATATATATATATATATATATATATATATATATATATATATATATATATATATATATATATATATATATATATATATTCTTATAAAGAATGCAAAATATATATCAGGCATTAGAAAAACGATAATACGATCCTTTATATTATAAAAAAATATGTACCGGGTAAGTCTCTTAAGATTGACACCCCCCTATATCTCACTTATCCTTTGCCGATTTAACTCATTTAAAAAAGGAGTAGACACGGTTTTTGATGAATTTTTATAATCTGAGAACAGATATTAAAAATCTCGTAAAATATACAGGGTGGAAAATAAAACATGATTTTTTGAAATGGAACACCTCGTATATTTTTATACCAAAATAAGGTCCTTAATTTTCTGAATCCAAAAATGTGTAATTGTTATATAATCACTCCACCTGTTCGTGAGATATTACTAAAAACTTATCACATTACGGGTGTCAATTATAAAATAAGAACATCTTACATCAAGATACCTCTGGAAAGAATGCATATTTGCATTGTTTATTTGTTGACGAGTTGTCATCCAGTTTTTTGTGAGATAGTAGTTCACTCTATTAGATATTAGCGTAAAAAATACGTAGTGTTCGTAAAGAAGCAAGTTATATTTTGAAAATGGTATATTCATTGGAAGAGCGAAAAGTTACTTGAAATTTTTATTCAGTGCAACAAGAATAAGTCTCTTGCTCGGAGGGAGTATGTTAGGTTATTTCGAGAAAGGCAACCTCCTTCCAAAAATAATTTTAAAAACATTTATGCAAAGTTTAGGAATACCGAATCTCTGAGAGACAAAAAAAGGGAAAGGCGAAGAACAAAAACAGGAGTAGACACAGAACTTAACGCGTTATTATATTTTGCTGAAAATCCATCCAAATCATCCTATGCAGCGATAGAATTGGATATATCACAAAGAAGTGTGATAAAAATATTACCTCGCCATAATTTTAAACCATATGTATTTTGCCCGTTCAATATTTAGACGACAACAACCTTCAAGACAGGTTAACCTTCTGCAGAGACATACTTGATAGAATAGAGGAAGATGATGAGTTTCTAAGTCATGTCTTTTGGACTGACGAAAGCAGTTTTTCTACTGCGGAAATTTTTAACAGAAAAAATGCACATTACTGGGCAGCGGAAAATCCACATATTGTAAAAAAAATAAAAAAACAAGGATACCAAACTGTAAACGTGTTGTGTGGCATCCACAAGGATGCTACTGTAGGTCCTGTATTTATAAATGGGCCCTTAAATGCACAACGTTATGTGGATATTCTTCAACATCCAGTTGAAAATTATTTAGATAATATTAATTTAGTGGACATCAGATCTGTTATTCGGCAGCAGGATGGAGCACCACCACACTCTGCAAGGAACGTCACCGAATACCTAAACAGAAAATATCCTATTTGGATAGGAAGGCACGGTGTTATACATTGGCCCGCTAAAAGTCCGGACTTAACACCTATGGATTTTTTTCTCTGGAGTACGATAAAACAAGATATATACGAAACTGGGGTTTTTAATAATATGAATGAGTTAAAAGAATGCATACGTGTAAAAATTGAGGAATTAAACCAAAATGGTGATATATTTCAAAGGGTGAGAAGCAATTTTATAAAGCGATGCCAAATGTGTATTCAGAATGGTGGTGGTTACGTGGAAAATATTTAATTACGTTACGTGTAAATAAATAAAATTGTGTTACTCTATTGTGTTACTGTATTAATATTGACTTTTATTTGTTTTTATTAGGTTTATGTTGTTTATTGTTATTACTCGTTACTGTTATTGTCACCTATATATTATTTATTTATTATCTCAATAAATGGCATTGTTTCCAGAGGTATCTTGATATGTTTTTTGTTTTATAATTGACACCCGTAATGTGATAAGTTTTTAGTAATATCTCACGAACAGGTGGAGTGATTATATAACAATTAGATATTTTTTTATTCAGAAAATTAAGGACATTATTTGGTATAAAAATATACGGGGTGTTCCATTTAAAAAAATCATGTTTTATTTTCCACCCTGTACATCTTACGAGATTTTTAATATCCGTGCTCAGATTATGAAAATTCATCAAAAACCGCGTCCACTCCTTTTTTGAATGAGTTAAATCGGCAAAGGATAAGTGAGATAAGGGGGTGTCAATCTTAAGAGACTTACCCTGTACAGTTGTATTGTTGGATTGTTCCTATTTTCGTTATATTTCCCATTTTGACTGAAATAGGCAATAAGAAGAATTACTGAAAATATTTTTATTCCCAGAACGATTGGCAAAGTAAATTATTAATTCTAAATACACGAATAATAGCAAAAAATAATAACTATTTCCTGAAAAATCACAAATTTCGTCTCCTTAAAGCTTCTTTTTAAAAATTCTTAATAATAATGCTGGATATATCTGGATTGGGCTTTCGAATCTGATCCAAATGGATATGATCTTTTTGCGGAGGATGCGTCCTGGACACTACTTCACTTTCTCCGTGAGAAATTCGGTTTAGATATGAATAACGACCGAAACATTGCCACGATTAAATCAGGAACAACGATTGATGCTATATTCTCGAGAAATCTACACCATTTAGCTCTCTCTCTCTCTCTCTCTAAAACCCTCTAATAAAACTAAGATTTCTATATTGTCAAGACAGATAAATGAAGATGCAAAAAATTAAACCGTGAACAAGAAATAAAAACAAGAAACGTGAAAGAAACAAAAAATATACCCTTAATTTATATGGCAAGTATTGAATATTGTTTTGGTTTAGTGTAAATGTTATACTGGTCTACATAAATACCGTCCGCTTATGTATGGTTTGATAAGCTCTCCTAAGTAATTGAATTTTGATCAAAAACAGTCCTAAATTTGTACCTACTCCTGTTTATATTATTCACTGTATAAGGTCAGAGCTCCTCCATAATTTGAAATTCAAATAAAGCCTGTGAAACTAATGTATAGATCGAATAAACCCAACTGCCCCAAAACGGTTGGTTAGAGTAGACCCAGGCTTTAGAGCGGGCATATATAAAACATTTATACATATCAGTGTTTACACTGATTTAAGGTGTCTAATTTAAATTGTTTTTGGTATGTTACGAGGCCCTCATATTAATTGGCTCATTAAATATATTT
>CAXKVY010006305.1:0-22218 GCA_964058915.1 Tetropium fuscum | reverse complement strand
CTATGCGAATTTTGTACCTTATCCCTATTTTTTTGGCTAACTTTACCGGGTTATATATATATATATATATATATATATATATATATATATATATATATATATATATATATATATATATATATATATATATATATATATATATATATATATATATATAGAGTTCTGAAGCATTCAAAGAGGGAGTGAATGCTTCAGAACTCTATTGTATATATAATTCAATATTTTCCCGCATATAGTTGGAAAAAGTAGTTGTTTTTCAATAGATTCAACAAGATTTTATGCATTTTAAAGTTTAACATCTTCTGGATAACTGTATGCCTAATGCTTTTATATATAATGTGTTCAAATAGAACAAATATAAATAGTAGACTAGGTTTGTGTATTCTAAGAATGAGTTCCGTCAAAAACTAATGTCATAAAACGTCACTGCAAGTGTTGGTGTATTGGTAATTTAAATTCAAGTATGAATGATCAATGAAATAAATCGTATACTGCTGTGAAGATCCTCAAGAAAGGTGAAAGAACTTGTACAACTTCTAAGTGGTTCGTTTTCATGTGCATAGTGATTCATTTCCGTATGTGTGTCCAGATATAGCACTGGTAAGTGTGTTTTCTTTCTTATTCGTCTATTTGCTTATTTCTATATAATGAAATGCTACAAACTCAAGATTACTTTTCACAAAATAAATATGAATAGCAAAGAATTTCAAAGCTAATATATATATATATATATATATATATATATATATATATATATATATATATATATATATATATATATATATAAACTCGGTCAAGTTAGTTTCTGTTTTTGCTATTTTTTTATAATATGAAGAGTTTCAGTTAGCTAAAGAAGTTGGAAAAAAAGTTACACTTGAATCGGGTTCAATTTTTTTTTTGCAAATGTATTAATTATATTTTGGACTGTGATCAATAGAAGGGCTATTCTGGGTTGCGTAACAAAAATTAGATTCCTAAAATATGGAATTTTGTAATTGACACTCGAATAACTGATGTAATGTGTCGATTTTCACCAAATTTATAAAGTACTTCGCTAATATCTCAGAAATTATTATTTTTTACTAAGGTCATATTTTGATATTCTGGTCAGTCATGGGGTGGCTGCCTATGAGCTCTCCAAGGAATGGCGTTGAATTTTGGGACACTGTTGTATGTATATATATGTACCTTAGGCAGATGGATTCAGGATTTTCATACCTTAGGCAGATGATAATGTCGGTGGATATAGATAAGATATGGATGGATATCCGATAAAAAAAGGTACTAAGAAGGTACAGAAAGGTACAGAAATACTAAAAAGATGTGGAAAAGAACTAAGAAATATGAAAACTAAATATGTCTGTAAATATAATGTCATGCGGAGGAGTGTGACAACAGTGCTGTAACCGCTAAGTTAAAATTCTTGCGGTATGAGGTTTAACGTAACTGACAACGTTATTACGTCATCAATGACGTCCAACGATTTTTGTTTTATTTCAACTATACGCATGTTAGTTCCTTCCTATAACTAATAACTACATCCTGTTTACTAAACATTTAGAAACTACACCGCCTAAATGTACAAGTCAGACGTCATTAAGACTGTTGGTTGAAACTTATTTTAATATTTCGCATTGTTTCATAACGCCATCGATGACGTGGCACGGTTTTTGTTTTTTATCAACTTACTTACGTATCTAAGTTATTTGTACACTGTTATTTGATCTCTGTCTATAAGATATGATTTAGGAGATTTACCGATGTTTAGTCCATATTTTGTCCAAGTTTATCAGCTAGGATATCATGCTACACACAGTCGAAAACCATCGACAGGTCGCAGAAGATACATAAGCAAAACTTTTATTTTCGAAAGCCTCTAATATACTTTCCACCATTTTGTTAATTGCAACAGTTGTGGATTTACCAGAGCGAAAACCAAATTGAGAATTTTGTAGGTGATTAGATCCAAAAAATGTGACCAGTTGTTCAAACATGGTTGTTCATTTTATTCACATTGCCGTTCTTAAAATCTATAATTATTTTTGACATTTTTAGGCAACGCTGAAAATTTTCATTATTTATGCATGAGTTAACCAATTTTGTTAGAGGAAGGATAATAATATCTTGTACGTATTGTTTAGTGTTCATAACTCTGTGCTTATCGACGACCCTACTTCAGGCGCCATCTTGAATATCAAATAAATACATCACTCGACATTATATCAATTATGGACGATAATTATTCACGAATGTGGCCTTGTGAGGTGAAGTGATTAAATCAAATTTTCGTTTGTTAAAGTAACACAATGATTTTAAGGGTCGTGATCTTCAGGGTCTCGGTTAACCCTCCGGCTGTGGTTATAATATTTTAAATCATATTCGGAGTAGGCAAAAAATCGGGTTTGTCATGTACAACCCACGCGTCAGCACTTCTAGGTACTCGTCGCAGAATTGATCTTGTCGGACGCCGCGTATGGTAATTATAGGGTTTTGAATATATTATTCAAATGAACATAATCTGTTCAAACGGCTCATTCCCCCTTCGCTTCCTCGAGTATAATTTGACAAAATTGGTTCGATATCTTATATAGGTACAAGTAAATGAGAAATACACTCGTGCACAAAAATTATAGCACCACTTTTTTTACTAAAATTTACTTAATAATTATCTAAATAAATAATGCAAGGGATGTGAGAAATGTGTTCATGATGTGAGAAATGTGTTCCAAGTTGTTTCATAAGCTTAAATTAAGATGAATGCAATATAATGAAAGGTTCGGAGTCAGACTTGGCAGATATAATTACAATATAAGTATACACAGGGTAAAAAAATCTGAAAAGTTGTGCGACAAATGTATTTTAAAGGATTACATAATAACTACGAATAATATCCACTAATATCGAATATTTGCTCATACCCTTGATCCATATTCTTACAAATTAGCTTGTTTTTTGCCTAATTGTCCGCAATGTCCTCCCCACATGCTCCCATACTCCATACTAGCCTAGGTAACACATAATTTTACCTGCAAAAATCGTAAGATTTCATAAAATTCGTACATTAACAGTTTGAGATCCTGTTAAAGAATGATTTCACGCAACTAAATGGGTAACAATATTTTTTTGTAAATAAAATAATAAATGACAGTTAAAAAATATTATGAGTATTTGCCTATAAAGCCTATAAAAAAGTACGTGGGTGAAACAAATAGAACCAATCATACATACTTGAAAATAAATATCTTACATTTCTATAGCCTATACTGCATAAACTATAGGTGTTGGGAATTCAAAACAAAAGCCATGCACGTCATCCACTGACCAGCGAATATTGTTGCCAAGTCTGTCAAACTGCAGTAAGTGTTAAAGAAATTTTATTTGTATATTGATGTTATGGTGGAGTAAAAAAATTTAAAAAAAAAACAAATTAAACAAAGCAAAAATTAAATGAAATATTACTTATTTATAACCCATTCTCAAGATATGATTGTGTAACAGACTGATATAAATTTGCTAGTTAATTATTAGGATACCTATGCCAGTAATAAAAATAAAAATGATTAAATGAATACCATTTTTATTATATCAAATCGAAGTAAAACTAATATGATGTGTTACAGTTTTGGTTGTACCCTTTTAGTATAAGAACGTTTTTCTTTTTTGGAGACCACATCAGTTCTTTATTTTCGTAATACTGTCCCTGTACTAAAGTCTCAGTAAAATTTTAGTTCTGATTTATCTAACTAACATAATCGAGTAAAGTGCATATAGGAAAGTCAGAAACATTTGGGTGGACATCACCATTCACCATATACCTGGTGTTTCAGATGCCATTTATCAAAATGGCCGACACAAAATTTATTTTGTATATATTTCTGCTCCTGCTGCAGTCATACTCACTATATACAGTCATACTAGTCATTCAGGTATTTAAATATATGTTTTATGGGTAAGGAATCGATTAAGATGGTTTGTGAAATTGCCTGACTGCTATTTACTAAAGAAAATAAAGAAAATCAGTAATTTTGGATTTTATATAAAAATATGAACAAAAGTGGAATGCGATATTTTATTTCGAAAGCGATATTATTTATCACCCACTCCCACTTTCATCCACAATTCTTGCAATCCGTTACTGAATAGGTCAAATATACACTACTGGCCAATGGGTTGCATTAATTCAAAATTTTAATGTAATTAGGATAATCTTCTGAATAATATCGAATATCAAAATACGGTTTTCAGGACGTTTTTGGAAATTTCATTGGTAATTAATGGCCCGAATATCATGTTTCTATCGGGCTCAAAAAGGGAATATACGGGGTGTAAACTAACCCCTACAAAAAATCAAAATTTCATTCTTACCGAGAATTTAGGAAAACCATAATCGAGATAAAATTATTATACCAGAATAGCCAATGAATCAATTCGAAAAAACAAATTTGGTTTTTTGATATCGCTTATTTTCGAATATGCGGGGGTTATATTTAAATTAGGACATTTTTTTGAAAATGCTACTCTTACTGGTTAAAAAGAAAGTAATGGATTTTTTTTTCTTATTTTCAAGTAAGCTTGCATGCATCTAACTGTCTCAGTAGCTAGAATTACCATTCCTTATACAGGCTGTCTGGGAAAACATTTAATAAGTATGTGTCACAAAAAGTCTGTAAATTTAAATAAGCTGTGTGCAAAACCCCGTATAATTAAAATGAACGATAATTATTTAAGGTAAGATTTTAAATCTGTGAAGGGAAATCTTAGACAAATATCTCCAAAGTTTTTATTTTTTATTTGATCTGATGAGTATTATCATGATTACAATCCATTGCTTACTTTGTTTTTAAACAGTAAGAGATACACTTTCAAAAAACTTTCCTAATTTCAATAAAACCCCCGTATATTCGAAAATAAGCGAGATATCAAAAAAATTTGATTTTTCTAATTGGTAGTAGGTTATTGGTAAAAAAATTTTATCCTGATTTTGGTTTTCCTAAATCCTCGGCAAGAATGAAATTTTGATTTTTTGTAAGGGTTTAGTTTACACCCCGTTTATACCTTTTTTGAGCACGGTAGAAACATGGCATTCAGGCCATGTATTACCAATGAAATTTCCAAAAACGTCCTGAAAACCGGTTTTTGATATTTCATATTATTCAGAAGATATATGCATCCAAAATTACGTTAAAATTTTGAATTATTCCAACCTATTCGCCAGCAGTGTATATCAAAGAATGAGAATAAAGACATCAGTGCCATTTGATGGCCCCATAAGGCATGTTATGTCCGACTGGACAGCATGATACAGATGGATTATAATTCTATCTGCTTCTTCATAAAAGATTTGAAGGTTCAGGCAAGTTTGAACTTCTTTTTTCATTATTGTTGATTGATATTATTATTATTATTGATGGGGGAGGCGCTCGTAGTACAACAAATGATCTTGCTTTCCTGGAGCTTTCATCATTGACACGGTCACTTTCTAATACTTCAATATTAGCCTCCTAACACTGGTTTGTCAGGTGATACACAAACACAACTATGGCATCTCTTATGGAGGCTGCTTCTTATACTATTTTTATCTTCCATTAACTGTCGTAACTTTTCTAATCATTTGGTTTTTCTTGGCGAACAATTTCCTATCTTATTCCAATCTTTGGCTGATCGTCCATTGTCATCTATGTTTAACTGTAACAAAATTATCTTTATAAAATAAACATTCTAGATTTTAGGATATATCAGCATAAATAATACAGTAAAATAGGTTGGAGGTGCACTATAAAGCTTTTAGTACTGATTTCTATAATAAATCAGTACTAAAAGTCAGCCAGGCAAATAAACACACAGTCCAGAATATGGTGATGTTTACCCAACTTTTTTTGACTCATATGCACTTTACTCGATTGTGTTAGTTAGATAAATCAGAACTAAAATTTTACGCGACTTTAGTACAGGGACAGAAGATAGACAAGGTAATAGGTAATAGTGGCCCATTATTTTCACGTTTGTCTCACAATACTCACATTTGCTACAAGCTCCTCGCAGCGGCTAGTCGACTGCTTCGGCATTTTCGTATAAACAAAAATCTAACTGCAGTATCTTTTCTCATCAGTCACAAGTCGCAACATAGGGACAAGCTTTGTAAACAATTTAAATCATGTTTAAATAGAAACAAAACTATAATCATTTACAAATCGCAGAGTAAAGCGTAAATATATAAAATGTAGGTAGGTATTGCAGTCAAGTATCGAGGATGCCGTGACAACCTCACAAATTTTTGGACGGGGTTACCAACTGTCCGGCCTTATTCAAATTCTGGTAATGTCGGGGCAGGTAGCAACATTGTGGATACTGTCTTCTTTTCTCACTGATGACGTGTAACGGTTTTTCTTTTGAATTCCCTATAGGTACTGCCTAACTGTGGAAATTGGTGTTTGTGATATATGTGTTCTAATAAATTATAATTAATGGTTATTAAAGTATAATTAGTCACAGACCGTTAAACTCGTATTTATCTGTGGAATGACAAACGACGATTCCTAGTATACTATACTTATTGTCTGAGCTATTTTAGTCTATACATAATAGTTTTATTAGTTCCATTAATATCTCGAAGCCATTATAATAGTATAGTTCGTATTGAAGCTAAATAAATTGTTATGCGTTCGCGAAAGAATGACTTATCAAGCTTTGTCGTATTGTAGCTATCAATGCATACAAGGCTGTTTATGATTTAATTGAATATGCGAGCTTCCTAGTAATCAACAGAGTAACAAATTAATGCTATGCGTTCAAAGTATTTAATTTTAAATCAAATTACCTTAGTGTCCGTGCAGTTATCCATTTAGTATCCATATGTATTTAGAATGAACCTTTTTGTGATATAAATATATTGATTTGTTATTATTTTTCGCCTGGCAGTAGGCAATAAGGTGACTGATATCATAAGTTTTGTTATCTGTGTAGTAAAAAAACAAAACAATAATTATTAAGGCGGTATATTGTATAAGGGTGGGTTCAAATGAAGTATGCAAATCTACAACATAATGGTACTGTAACTCATTAGTATATACACTAATATACAGCCTGTTCATAACAAAGACGGCACTAGTGTCAACTTTCTTGTCATAAGAGCGCTACAAATTCGATACATTAGTTTTTTTGGTGTCGCCATAATAATCAGCAAGGAAACCACACTAATTTCCTTGCTGATTATTATGGCGACACCAAAAAAACAATTGACGATATCGATAAAAGTTGGTTTTTTTATTAATAGATTGTGGGCTGCCCTGTGTCTACCATAACCGTTTGATAGAGAGTAAAATTATAATCACAACCTACTAAACGAAAGGCTTTCATTTAGTATTAAACAAGAAGTGAACAGAAAGAAATTCAAAATGGTAAATCGAAAAGTGCAGGTAGCCACCTTTTTTCCACAGTGCACACGATTTGTGTGCACTGTGTCAACTAAACAAGTCAGTCAACTAAACAAAGGCTGAAAAGCTTCGCAAAGACAATTTAAGTGACGTGGATATAATAGGTACCGCACAACGGAGTTACATGAAAAATTATTTTAGCAAAAATGCAGATATTTTTTTTAATATTGCCTCCAATTTATTTTTTTAAATATGTCTAACTATAGAGGTTGTCCAAATGTGTCAGATTTATATTTGTACTTTTGTTTCAGCCAGTGTATTTGAGAAAAAACATTGAGTTTCGTATTACCCGCACATTGAGGTTATACGAAACATCAATGTTTTTCATAACAAAAATTAAACATTTGTAGTATTTGTTTACTGTTGAGCTAGAGCGAGGTTTTGTGAAAGACCCGTAAAAAAATTATTCGCGTTTTGGCACAGATGGGACTTCTTTAAGGTAACATTTAAACATTTTTATAAAGCTTTTTATATTTAACATATTTAACATATTTAACATATTTTTATTTAACATAAACATTTTTATAAAGCTGTCCGTTTTTTAAATAAAATATTATTATGAAATAAGTCAACGTTTTTTTAATGTATTAAATAATATAAACACGTTCAGTATAAAACTAGCCAAAATATTACAAATATATCTAACATTTTATCTTCAATTTTAACGAAACAAAATAGTTTTCTTATTTTCATTTAAGAAAAAACATCTTTATTCGAAATATATACTGGATAGGGGTGGAACCTTTGATGTAACTGTAACACTCGGAGTAGTTTCCACAAACACCAAAACACTTTCACTTCGCTCGACGCGCGTTTCGCCTATATATATATATATATATATATATATATATATATATATATATATATATATATATATATATATATATATATATATATATATATATATATATATATATATATATATATTAGCTTTGAAATTCTTTGCTATTCATATTTATTTTGTGAAAAGTAATCTTGGAATTAGTGATTAATTTAATTAATAAGTGATTCATTTCCGTATGTGTGTCCAGTATGTGTGTCCATGTATATATATATATATATATATATATATATATATATATATATATATATATATATATATATATATATATATATATATATATATATATATATATATATATATATATATATATATATATATGTATATATATATATATATATATATATATATATATATATATATATATATATATATATATATATATATATATATATATATATATATATATATATGTATATATATATATATATATATATATATATATATATATATATATATATATATATATATATATATATGTATATATATGTATATATATGTATATATATGTATATATATATATATATATATATATATATATATATATACATATATATATATATATATATATATATATATATATATATATATATATATATATATATATATATATATATGTATATATATATATATATATATATATAGGTTTAATATATTTAGGTTTATATTAGGTTATATAGGTTATATTATATAGGTTATATTAGGTTATATAGGTTTATATATATAGGTTTAAAATATATAGGTTTAAAGTTTATAGTTTAATTTCCCTTTACTATGATATAATTTGAGATTGTTATCAATCAATATACTTAAATATCTTGCCTCGAATAAACACACACCTAATAAGTACCTACCTACCTATTAAGAATATTAAGTGCCCCTTATATACCTAGTTATAGGTATATTTACATTATTTACAGATATTTTTTGTACTATACCTACATACCTATCGTAGCTAATACGCCATCCCTAAAATAAGATAATATTAACCCAAGGAGCATGTATAATATCTCAAATGGCGTAATTAAGACAATTAGACTACTCTTGTTCATTTGTGTTTAATCACTGTAATAAAGCTATGTTTAATGACAGCTAGACTGAAGGTCGCTGCAGAGGGGTGAACAGATAATAGTTTCAACCTATAAGTACCTAATTCTTTATGAAAACGCAAATCGCGTTGGTGCAGTGTCATTATTGAACATTATTTAATACTTTGTTCACATTTTGTAATTTTTATGACAAAAACTTCATGACCTGTCAGGAATGAACCTACCTATCGTTTCGTTTACCTATCCGACGGTAATTTCACATATAAAATCAATAAAATAGTATATTAAGTATCAAGATCGGTAAGGGTACCTTACCGTTCGATGACAATGTTTGGAGGCTGAGCGAAGCTAGGCATCCAATTTTATTAGACAACGGTATAACCCTTCGTTCGTGATTCTTATACTATACTAAGTGCCCAGAGCCCGATGAGTCAACATAATTCAATAAAATTTTAAACTGAGTTCTAAAAAATCCATTCTAAAACAGTGCGATGTGAAAATTGTCAATTTTGTCAATTATATTTACTTACCGTTCTAGAACGGTAAATAGAAGTGTAAATGAACAAAAAAAGCTAGATTAGAAGTATAAAGCAAGATGGTACTTAGCAATAACATTTACTGGGGAATATTTTACCGAATAAGATTCATGGTTCGTAAAATTATTCATAAAAACAAATTTGAACAAATCTATTCCTAAATTATTTACTTTCAAAAATAGTGTTCGTACACGTGGCTGTAGGTATATTTACAGAAAAAAATCCTCGAGTCGGAATTTCTTCAGTCAAAATAAGGCTACCCTTACCGTACTCATCCTTGTTTAGCAAATCCCATATATTTATTTCAATTTAACCCCACAAATTATATATGCACTAATTTATTGGATATTATCGGTGGTAGTTCTAGTGCTGATAAGTGTTTATTCATTAAACCTGCGGCAGCCTGAAGTTGACGGTTGTGAATATCACCATAGATGATGATAATAACACCTCCATTTTATGATATTCCCTTAAAATAAATCTTGGTAAGGTAAAAGCTTTTTAGAAAATAAAATACAAATTAATGCGAAATGTTTTTATTTTAATTTAAACATAATTTACTTTTACAATAAAAATATAACGGAACAGGAATCACTTTATTATTATGTTGAAATAACAACTCGGTAAGTATAGTCTTCATTTACTACGATATGTATTGAATATCAGGGTTTTAATTCTCACCCAGTCACTCTCTTGAAAATCAGGATTTTCATTTATGAATTCGAGGCATTCACTTTTTTTTGGCGCAATCCTTCTATTTATGTGATTTTTAAATTTTTTCAAAACATTTTTCTTTTGATGTGGCTCCCACTTTACTCGGCCCTTACTAACTCGTTCTATTGTATTTTTCTTTTTATGTATTTTTTCTTCAATTTTGCATGCTTCTTCTTGTATAGTGACCTCTTGCATTTCTTGTTGTTGAATACCTTAAAATGTATACATACATTATTAAGGCTGTATTAAATTAACATATTCTTAGTATAGGAGCTACCAGGCCGGTTAAATTATAGTAAACTATTTTAGTAAGATATTTTCAGTTACTTCTACTGGAAAAACAATCGAGCTTCGCGTTCTCGAGTACGCATATAATAAATATTTCTATTATAACGGCTATGTCACGTGTAAAAAGCCTACACGGCAAGACCGAGCGCGCGGCATACCTACTAAAACTACATGCGCGTCATTTAAAAAAAATCATATCTCCTAAACTATTAAGCTATTCGAAAAAAAGAGCGTAATAAAAAATGTTCCTTGGTCTATTATCCGTATTTCGTCTCGATTAACTACACATCTATCTGCAATAATAACAAAAGTACCTCGATGCCGAAGTTTACGCTGCAGTTTCCGGACGCTTATTGTTTAAACAATTTATAGTGCAGTTCCTAATAAAAATAACGTGTTTCTATTAATCTTATACGAAACTACAAACATTAAGCTGTCGATTGATATAAGGTTTGTTAAAAAATCTTGATGAATGCGCTTGAAAACGCAGTGTAAAGGAAAAAACTAGCAATATTTGAATCCACTTTTTTTTTTCAGAAAATGTAATTATTTTCCTATTTCGCAATTCGGGCGGATATCGCGCCCTCTGGATTCAGATTTAACATAAAATTCTGCATAATAACCATATTCCGCCGACTGCCGGCATGCCTAGCCATAGTGATCAAACAATAAAAATGAACTAATTGCGGGCAGTTTTATGTCTGTTCAGTCTGTTGCACACACCGTTGACCAAAATCAGTTCGACAATCATATAAATATTGCATCGTGCTGGACCGTAATAATAGAGGTCTATTATGGCACCTGACAAAATTTGTATCCCGACGAATTGTATTGCCGACGAATGAAAAAGTACACAACTCGTAGCAGTGCAATAGGCTCAAGGTATATTGTTCTGAAAACCATATTTCAATGAAGTGTAATAATTGTTGGTAAGAAAATTTACACAGCTAAATAATTTAAGCCAGTTTGATATATTTTTTTTGGAGAATCCGAATATACATACGGCTAGATAGCTTCCGATGAAATTCTACAAATATCGCCAATGCTTAAACCCTCTTGACATATCGCATACGCGGATAGACGAAAATGAGCACCACGAACGCACCATGTCTTTTAGCACCACGAATATAATTTTCATTATATTCGACAAAATAGCATTTTTTAATTCAGCAGAGTAACCTAACAATTTAAACCTAAAAATATTATATTTCTAAATAGGTATCACTTCTTTTTACTTACCTTCCTCAGAAGACTTGGCATGGTAGCTTAACATTTTCAGTTCAAACATAATTAATACCACTTAAACCAAGAAACAATAACTTATACCATAATAAATAGGTAACCGATGGTCTAACTGAAAATGAAACTTTTCGCGGGAAACCAGGGCCCGTATTGGTAAGAGAAAAGAGAGACGGAAATAGGAAACGTTACTCCGTCATAGGAGAGCCGTGTACCAGATAAAGACCAGAATATTACACCGCATGTGGGGTCTGTATTCGTCGTGTGGGTGGATTTGTGAAATTCGTATATAAGGATTTTACCCATGTTTTGAGGTTTTATCATCCCTTTGAATTCGAAATTGGTTTTTATTTGAAATTTGGATTCAGGATATGCACACAAATTTCGACCAGACAATTTTTATTTCCGTCATAGGAGAGCCGTGTACTAGACAGAGACCAGAATATTACACCGCATGCGGGGTCTGTATTCGCCGCGTGGGTGGATTTGTGAAATTCGTATAGGTATATAAAGATTATACTTACTCATATTTTATTATTTTTTGAACTTTTATTGTTTTATTACCCTTTGAATTCGAAATTGGTTTTATTTTTATTTTAAATGTGGGTTCAGGATATCATGCACACAATTTTCGACCAGACAATTTTTATTTCCTAAGGAATAGTAATAAATAGAAGCAAAATATGCTAGCTAGCACTATGGATCTAATCATAATTAGTGCAAAATTAGTTTTGGGCACGCCTTCTTATTGTGTTTTATTTTAAATTATCTTTGTAATTTTCGATATATTATTCAAAACGAAAAAAATATAGTGGACATTACTATGCTACATTATGTATTACTGAATATTTGCATGTAATGCCAAAATTTAAAAATTATTATTATTTGGATATCCTCAAGTGGCAAGAAATTTTTTTTTTAAAAAGTCTAACGCGTTTTTATAGTTTAGTTATCTACCACTTTCACAATAAATTACCATCTTGTATATACCCTACCTACCTATATTGTGAAAATATGAACATGTAAAACTCTTAGGGCCTAATTATACCTACTATATGTTATGCTTATCAATTAGGTAACATATTTTATATAGCCAATATGCTGTCAAAGCAATGGATGAGAAACTAGACAAATCATATATCGTAGTAAATTCTATCATATGATTTTTTTAGTTTGTCATTTTTGACACTGCGAAAAAAACATGATTTTTCTAAAATTTTCCTTTGTTTTTAACTAGTAGGCTCACAAAATGACTAAACCATATGAAATTAGCTACTCTGATAACATTAAAAAATAAAAATCAGAGAAAATAATAATAAGATAAATATTCTATTCCATGACAATGCAACTAAGTTCTAAATCTATGTGATAATGTAGTGAAGAAGCAACGGCAACACTGTCGGGTCTGTAAAAGGAGATAAAACGTAGAATACTGCATATGTTGGCTTGAGAACTCACAATTATATTATTGGTTTGTAGACGTCTGTAGGACGACGTAATTTTTTTTTTTTTACTTTTCTTTACCCCTCTCGACTTTATTTGGGTTGTTGGGTAAAAATAAGTATATAACACCAAAATATTTGTTAATTTTATCAATGTTTCTAGGAGGTCTGTGGTGGCCTGTAGATCGTACTGGGCTTGTCGTCGTAGGTTAAATCAATATATATATATATATATATATATATATATATATATATATATATATATATATATATATATATATATATATATATATATATATATATATATATATATATATATATATATATATATATATATATATATATATTATATATATATATATATATATATATATATATATATATATATATATATATATATATATATATATATATATATATATATATATATATATATATATATATATATATATATATATATGTATATATATATATATATATATATATATGTATATATATATATATATATATATATATGTATATATATATATATATATATATATATATATATATATATTATATATATATATATATATATCTATATCTATATATATATTATATATATATATATATATATATATATATATATATATATATATATATATATATATATATATATATATATATATTATATTTATATATATATATATATATATATATATATATATATATATATATATATATATATATATATATATTTATATATATATATATATATATATATATATATATATATATATATATATACGTAATTTGGGTAAATTATTTCAATTCTTATTAAATTGCGTTTCTACGAATTCCAGCAGTACCTTCTCCATAGCCTTGTTAAATGCGCTATGTCCGTTACAAACGTAAATAAAATAAACATTTTTCGTATATTTTCCAAGCTGCAAATTTGTTGAAATTACACGGACTCAGATAGTTTAATTGTTTATATATTTCTTTATTTTATTATGCCAATTAAACTTAGCATCCCAAGGTTAAAATATCATGACAGTGTAGCAAAATATCCATTAGCATATATTCCATTAGCATATATATATATATTAGCATATATATATACATATATATATATATATATATATATATATATATATATATATATATATATATATATATATATATATATATATATATATATATATATATATATATATTCTTATAAAGAATGCAAAATATATATCAGGCATTAGAAAAACGATAATACGATCCTTTATATTATAAAAAAATATGTACCGGGTAAGTCTCTTAAGATTGACACCCCCCTATATCTCACTTATCCTTTGCCGATTTAACTCATTTAAAAAAGGAGTAGACACGGTTTTTGATGAATTTTTATAATCTGAGAACAGATATTAAAAATCTCGTAAAATATACAGGGTGGAAAATAAAACATGATTTTTTGAAATGGAACACCTCGTATATTTTTATACCAAAATAAGGTCCTTAATTTTCTGAATCCAAAAATGTGTAATTGTTATATAATCACTCCACCTGTTCGTGAGATATTACTAAAAACTTATCACATTACGGGTGTCAATTATAAAATAAGAACATCTTACATCAAGATACCTCTGGAAAGAATGCATATTTGCATTGTTTATTTGTTGACGAGTTGTCATCCAGTTTTTTGTGAGATAGTAGTTCACTCTATTAGATATTAGCGTAAAAAATACGTAGTGTTCGTAAAGAAGCAAGTTATATTTTGAAAATGGTATATTCATTGGAAGAGCGAAAAGTTACTTGAAATTTTTATTCAGTGCAACAAGAATAAGTCTCTTGCTCGGAGGGAGTATGTTAGGTTATTTCGAGAAAGGCAACCTCCTTCCAAAAATAATTTTAAAAACATTTATGCAAAGTTTAGGAATACCGAATCTCTGAGAGACAAAAAAAGGGAAAGGCGAAGAACAAAAACAGGAGTAGACACAGAACTTAACGCGTTATTATATTTTGCTGAAAATCCATCCAAATCATCCTATGCAGCGATAGAATTGGATATATCACAAAGAAGTGTGATAAAAATATTACCTCGCCATAATTTTAAACCATATGTATTTTGCCCGTTCAATATTTAGACGACAACAACCTTCAAGACAGGTTAACCTTCTGCAGAGACATACTTGATAGAATAGAGGAAGATGATGAGTTTCTAAGTCATGTCTTTTGGACTGACGAAAGCAGTTTTTCTACTGCGGAAATTTTTAACAGAAAAAATGCACATTACTGGGCAGCGGAAAATCCACATATTGTAAAAAAAATAAAAAAACAAGGATACCAAACTGTAAACGTGTTGTGTGGCATCCACAAGGATGCTACTGTAGGTCCTGTATTTATAAATGGGCCCTTAAATGCACAACGTTATGTGGATATTCTTCAACATCCAGTTGAAAATTATTTAGATAATATTAATTTAGTGGACATCAGATCTGTTATTCGGCAGCAGGATGGAGCACCACCACACTCTGCAAGGAACGTCACCGAATACCTAAACAGAAAATATCCTATTTGGATAGGAAGGCACGGTGTTATACATTGGCCCGCTAAAAGTCCGGACTTAACACCTATGGATTTTTTTCTCTGGAGTACGATAAAACAAGATATATACGAAACTGGGGTTTTTAATAATATGAATGAGTTAAAAGAATGCATACGTGTAAAAATTGAGGAATTAAACCAAAATGGTGATATATTTCAAAGGGTGAGAAGCAATTTTATAAAGCGATGCCAAATGTGTATTCAGAATGGTGGTGGTTACGTGGAAAATATTTAATTACGTTACGTGTAAATAAATAAAATTGTGTTACTCTATTGTGTTACTGTATTAATATTGACTTTTATTTGTTTTTATTAGGTTTATGTTGTTTATTGTTATTACTCGTTACTGTTATTGTCACCTATATATTATTTATTTATTATCTCAATAAATGGCATTGTTTCCAGAGGTATCTTGATATGTTTTTTGTTTTATAATTGACACCCGTAATGTGATAAGTTTTTAGTAATATCTCACGAACAGGTGGAGTGATTATATAACAATTAGATATTTTTTTATTCAGAAAATTAAGGACATTATTTGGTATAAAAATATACGGGGTGTTCCATTTAAAAAAATCATGTTTTATTTTCCACCCTGTACATCTTACGAGATTTTTAATATCCGTGCTCAGATTATGAAAATTCATCAAAAACCGCGTCCACTCCTTTTTTGAATGAGTTAAATCGGCAAAGGATAAGTGAGATAAGGGGGTGTCAATCTTAAGAGACTTACCCTGTACAGTTGTATTGTTGGATTGTTCCTATTTTCGTTATATTTCCCATTTTGACTGAAATAGGCAATAAGAAGAATTACTGAAAATATTTTTATTCCCAGAACGATTGGCAAAGTAAATTATTAATTCTAAATACACGAATAATAGCAAAAAATAATAACTATTTCCTGAAAAATCACAAATTTCGTCTCCTTAAAGCTTCTTTTTAAAAATTCTTAATAATAATGCTGGATATATCTGGATTGGGCTTTCGAATCTGATCCAAATGGATATGATCTTTTTGCGGAGGATGCGTCCTGGACACTACTTCACTTTCTCCGTGAGAAATTCGGTTTAGATATGAATAACGACCGAAACATTGCCACGATTAAATCAGGAACAACGATTGATGCTATATTCTCGAGAAATCTACACCATTTAGCTCTCTCTCTCTCTCTCTCTAAAACCCTCTAATAAAACTAAGATTTCTATATTGTCAAGACAGATAAATGAAGATGCAAAAAATTAAACCGTGAACAAGAAATAAAAACAAGAAACGTGAAAGAAACAAAAAATATACCCTTAATTTATATGGCAAGTATTGAATATTGTTTTGGTTTAGTGTAAATGTTATACTGGTCTACATAAATACCGTCCGCTTATGTATGGTTTGATAAGCTCTCCTAAGTAATTGAATTTTGATCAAAAACAGTCCTAAATTTGTACCTACTCCTGTTTATATTATTCACTGTATAAGGTCAGAGCTCCTCCATAATTTGAAATTCAAATAAAGCCTGTGAAACTAATGTATAGATCGAATAAACCCAACTGCCCCAAAACGGTTGGTTAGAGTAGACCCAGGCTTTAGAGCGGGCATATATAAAACATTTATACATATCAGTGTTTACACTGATTTAAGGTGTCTAATTTAAATTGTTTTTGGTATGTTACGAGGCCCTCATATTAATTGGCTCATTAAATATATTTGTGTTAATTTCGACATATTTTCTATGAGAAGAAAAATGTAAACAAATATTTTTTAATCATTTCACATAGATTCATGAAAATTATGCAAAAACATGCTTTAATTATTAACAGATAAAAAAGTAATAGGTAATAATTAAGGCAACATTTTTACTAAGCAAATTGTTACAGTTTTTGTTTAATCCGCATTCCCATTGAATAATTTGAATACCATCACCTTTTCTTTTTTTTACGGCTTCTATGCGTCTGGACACTGTGTCAACTAAAACTCTTGACACTCATTTGTACTAAAACTATCCAATATATTTGGCAATCGTGTTGGTAATTCTGGTACCGTTCTTGAGGGTGACGCGTAATTTTTTCTTCATTATCTGCGATATTATTTCATAAGGGGATTAGTCAGGTCTTTATGATTAAATAATCGTTATGTGTGAAATTTTTAACCTCATATATCAAACAAAAATATTAAGACCTGCATAACTAAAATATTAGAATTTTTACCTGTGGAACAACGAAATACAGGAACAAATCCAATAGTCAGGGTGAGTATAAGTACTACACCTACAGTTATATTCAGATATAAATTATAATAATTGTAGTTTTTCACAACTCTTCATTTTCTTGGCCATGGTTGCTACCAAAAGATCAATTCAGTAGTTATAATAAAATTACACAATAAACTTGATAAACAAACAATAAATAATTTAGTTCACTTTACTTTCATTTAATTTGTTGGAAAAAATATGACTCTTTTTATTCAAGGTTATTTGAAAAACATAAAGTTTCTCGAATATGTATTGGTATTGGTTTCATAGACTGTAACACTTTAAAATAATTCTGCATATCTTAACCTAGGATGTCCACAAATTTATTTGTTTACAAAAAATAAAGCTGTGGGTATCAAAATAATATACGAGTATATTAAACAGTGATAAATTTTATTGCA
Source organism: Tetropium fuscum (assembly GCA_964058915.1). Lineage (NCBI taxonomy): Eukaryota > Metazoa > Arthropoda > Insecta > Coleoptera > Cerambycidae > Tetropium > Tetropium fuscum. Next base: position 3,459 of record CAXKVY010006305.1, on the reverse strand, counting down.
TATTTATTGGGTTGGGCTTAATTAAGTCGACTTAAAATATTAAGTCTGGATTATTTTTAAGCCAAATGCACCAACAAAAATTCATAAAGAGTTAACTAAGCCCAGTTAAAATGTGGCAACGTTGCATTTTAAGTCGAACGTCTAGTGACTTTTGGGTTATTCTGTTATGAATTTGAAATTTGCCGTGAAAACAATTTGAATTTGAGAATTCGAAGGTACCTATTTAATGTTGTATCAACATCTTCTTTCTGTATGGAGGATCAATATCAATATACATTATAACCCTACAACTTTAATATCTACATTATGAAGCAAATTATGACAGATGAAAATAAGAAGCGAACTCGTTGTTGTAACTTTACTCCTGAGAAAAAGAAAATGTTTTTATCCTTAATTGGAGAAGAAAAACACATACTTGAAAATAAAAAGACTATGGGGTTACATCTGAGGACAAAAAAATAGGGCTTAACTAGGAACCGTCAACCGTCAGTTTTTAATGCGAGGTTTCCAAATCTGGCAAAAAGATCTGAAGTTTCACAACAAAATGGTTTAAAAACTAAAAAAAAGTTTTGAGGCAAAAAGCTGCTGATGATAGAAAATCTAGATACATGACAGGAGGTGGCACTGCTTCTCCAGAGAAATTTTCTAGAAATGACGATTTGCTTCTTTCAATGATTAATACCAAAACTGCCTACCAATCTTACCATTATTTTAAAATAATGAAACATAACCTATTTGTGACTAGACTTAACTTTAAACTCCGTCGTAAGCCCCGGAAATTGTAGACTTTAATTAAAGCCGATCTTATTTAATCTAATTTAATCCAGGCTTTCGTACACCATAAATGTGTCAAAATAAGTCAGTCTTAAATATTAAATTTAAATAGGCTTGGAAATCTAGCATTAATTCTTGTCGTCCTAATGAAGAATAAATAGTACTGAAGAATTGTGGCAAGTAGATAAGCTGACGATGATATTTTTCAATGTGAATATTCTTTGCACAAAGTACGTAGGTACTGTTTATAACATCGAAATATGAGACATAAAAAAATTTCAAAGGATAATCACAATTACCGCAATGGGAGATCGGGGCAGTATAACTTATTTTATATTAATTATTCTTACAGCAAGCTAAAATCGTCACTATAAAAGCGCTTTCATTCAACAAGTTGTTATGTTTTGATAGAATACTAATAACTAATCAATTTGAACAAAAAACCCATCAAAATAATACACTAAATTAAAGAATAACTGTATTACTTCTATTTCAAGACTTATTGTTGACCCCACTTTACCACAAAACTTTCGATGATATTAGGCAATTTAGGCATCCTATGAATGTCAATGATGCTGATGTGACACGGCCGAGGAACGTGTAAAAAGGATCCGCAATATTTGAATGGGAAACATTCTTATTCTGCATCACATTCACCATCCAATTGTTTTATGATATGACGAAAGGTATATGGTGTGATCAATATTTTGTTATACTACATGATAATGTCATAATGTGATGGACGATGTATATAAAATCTTTTGTTTTCCTTAAATTCCTGGAAATCGGTTATACTCGACAACACTGTTAAAAATGCGGTAGCAGGTGTGAAGGGGTTTTTTGCTCGGGTTTTTATTCTCATATTTCGATGTTACAAACTATACACAATCCGTATATTTCATTCATGCAGCCATTTTTGTGCTATATACCTATACTCTTTCTTCTTTTAGCAGGTAATCAAATTTGGTTAACATAAAAATGTAAAAATTAATTTAATTGACATTAATATCTTGTTACCTTTCATTATTCCGAGGCCACCTAGAAGTTGTTAATTATTGTCTCCGCGAAAAGAATGACTACATTTCCTATGCCCGAATTTAATATTATCAAAAATCAATGATGTACCACCAATTTTACTAGATTTATTAGAAGTTAATAAGAAATGAAAATATAATATGTTTTTAAGTTATTTATAAAAAGTTCATGTGGAAATGGTAGTGTTGGAAAATGGTATATTATTTCACTAAGAAATTTCGCATTTTATTAAACATAGCATGATGTTCAACCTATATTAGTAGACCAAAGTTAATAAGACACGAAAATATAAGATGTCTTTTGAGTTATTTACAAAATATTTATGTAAGTAAAGTTAAAAAATGACATTTATTTCACTAAGAAAATTCACATTTTATTAGTAGGCTATTGACTATGTCATATAGAAAGGAACTAAGACGTTCACGGGTTTTTATTCCAGTATGAATGAATTAGAGGGAATTGAAATTAGAGGAATTGAAACACTCGGAGTAGTTTCCACAAACACCAAAACACTTTCACTTCGCTCGACGCGCGTTTCGCCAACCAAGTTGGCATCATCCGGAGACGATCAGTTTTAATCGTCTCCGGATGATGCCAACTTGGTTGGCGAAACGCGCGTCGAGCGAAGTGAAAGTGTTTTGGTGTTTGTGGAAACTACTCCGAGTGTTAAAAAAAGGTATCTTAGGTTTATTGGTTGATAATACATAACTATCAAACAAATGTATGTAACCATCGATACCGTCATCTTCTATATCTTTAATAATATCGTCTTCTGCAATATCGGCTACTTGCACATTATCACAATTATTGATCCCCATACAGTCTTTGCAAAATATGGAACAAGTAATTTGTAATATTCTGCAACCACAGTTTCCATGACAATCTTATAGAACCACAATCCACTTTTTTAGCAAAATCTCTGGGGCAGGTGGTGTTTTGTGTGAATCGAAATTAATCCATATTTAGATTTTCCAACCCCAGTTTAGAGAGTTTAAGTGATTTCCTTGCCACAGCTGCATTTGGAAATACGTTCTTCAGGTATTTAGGCAATATTCAGTTATATTTAATTACAATTTCGTTTAAAAAAACACCATGGTTACATACATTTGTTAGAATAGTTATTTATTATCAACCAATAAACTTAAAATATCTTTTTTTATTGAGTAAAATTATATTTTTTTCAACAAAATGATAATGAAAACAATGTCTGCATAAGTGGAATAAAAATCGAAAAAAGCTATATGTTCGAGTGACCATATTTCGGTCAATTTTTAACACAAAAAATGCATTTTAACCCAGCAATTTAAACGAAATTTTTCCTACTTTCTTTCTATAAAGCAATGCCTATACCTATCACTAACCCAAAAAAAGTTATAGGTATAAAAGCAAAAAAGAAAATCGAAATTTTGGCTTTTTTTCTTCTTTTTATTCCAACATCATTTTGGTCATAAAAACTGTTAAAAAAATAGGCTATTTCGATGGGAAATCCAATTATCTACAAGAAGTTTCGTATAAAGTATATAGAAACTTTGCTTCGTTTGCGAGATATATTGAAAAAACTCTCCCATAAGTTATTTATAAAAGTTTCATGTAACTAAAGTAGGGAAGTCCTATTTTATTAAACTAAGAAATTGCACATTAAAATCAGGG